>NDXB01013238.1:0-23676 GCA_002631895.1 Agapornis roseicollis | reverse complement strand
AAAAAAAAAAAAAAAAGAGATCCTAGAAATCCAAAAAGGCTCATCTGGGAAGGAGAGAGAGGAGAGCGAGAGGAAGCGGGATGCAACTCAACCTGACGCTGATCTGCTTCGTCTTCGGGGGGTTCCTGCCCGACGCCGCGGCCCGGCGGGAGCAGATGGACACGGGGCAGTGCGACCTGCCCCGCTCGGTGAGCCGGGCCGGGGCCGCGCCCGCTCGGGGATGCGCGGCTGGCCGCGGCGCTGCGCGGGGAAGGGAGGAGGGGGGGGTGCGGGGGGGCAAACGGGACGGGGCACGGGACGGGCCCCCAACCCCATCTCCGTGCGTGGCCCCGCAGGTGTGGCGCTGCCCCGCGTGTCCCCCGGCGGGGAGTGTGCGTGGGGGGAGCCGTGCGCTGGGAGCGGGAGCGCGCCGGGGGGATGCGGGTGGGCGCCCGTGGGGAGAGCGGGGTCACGGCGGGACGCGGCCCCTCGGGGCTTTGCTCGCTCCGTGCCCAGGCGGGGATTGTGCAGGGAGATGGTGGGGGGAGAGGGACCCCCGCGGGGAGCGTGACCGCCGTGGGCCACTGATCAGCCCCTCTGTCCTCCCCGCAGCAAGGAGAGCTCAACTCCTTCCTCTGGACCATCCGCCGTGACCCCCCCGCCTATCTCTTCGGCACCATTCACGTGCCCTACACGCGCGTGTGGGACTTCATCCCTGACAACTCCAAGGCCGCTTTCCACGCCAGCTCCAGCGTCTACTTCGAGCTGGACCTCACCGACCCCTACACCATCTCGGGGCTGGCCAGCTGCCAGATGCTGCCCCATGGGGAGAACCTGCAGGACGTGCTGCCCCGGGAGCTGTACCGCCGCCTCAAACGCCACCTGGACTACATCAAGCTGATGCTGCCCCACTGGATGACCCCGGACCAGCGGGGCAAAGGGCTCTATGCTGACTACCTCTTCAACGCCATCGCCGGCAACTGGGAGCGCAAGAGGCCTGTCTGGGTGATGCTCATGGTGAACTCCTTGACGGAGACTGACGTCCGCTCCCGAGGGGTACCGGTGCTCGATCTCTACCTTGCTCAGGAGGCTGAGAGGATGAAGAAGACAACGGGAGCGGTGGAGAGGGTGGAGGAGCAGTGTCACCCGCTGAACGGGCTCAACTTCTCCCAGGTAAGGAGGCTCCTGGGCCTCATGGCTTATTACAGGAGTTGGGGGTCATTCCTCTTGTGTTTCGGTTGGTTTATGGGGGTGAACCCCGAGATTGTTGGCAGTGGGGTGGATTGCCTGTGGGCCTCAGCAGCCTTTGCATCAGGCTGCCCATCTGTTGTGCTGACCCATGCTGCCTGTGAAAAACCCTGTGATGTGAGTGTCAGTGTTGAGTGTTCATCATTTGTATTATTTATTTGGGAAGTGAATGGCCTGGGTATGAATGTGTGTGTCTCTATTGGCTTGCCACTTGTGAGGGAAACTCCCATGTTGCCCATCCTGACCCGGAGCTGGGCAAAAAGTGCTTTTTCTTGTTTGTTTGTTTTCAAGTAAAGCAGCTCTGTGGTACTTGCCAGGAGGAGGATGAAGCATGAACAATGCAAGAAGAAATCTCCACATTGTTCAAGTAGATTTAAGTACGTGCAAACTGTTGATTGTCTCTTTAGTAGTCACCTCAGGTCAAAACAAACTGACTCACATTGCTCTCATGTCCTGGGCTAAATTAAGTGTGCAGTCTGCATGGGTTTTCTTTTTCATTTCAGAACAGGTAAAGTTCAGCAGAAAGGAGAGGATGCAGATTAAGAAACTAAAGTTATTGGTGTAACTGAACTCCAGAATTCTTTCAGCGGATTTAGCTTTAAACAACCAAATACTAAGCTGTGCGATCTATTTCATTTCAGTGGATTAATCAGGAACACAGTCACAGCTATTGACTTTGCTTTGTGAAACTGTTTATATGAAATCAGATTTACTAGAAATTCAGGAAATGAATGGTGTGGAAGAAAACAAATAATCCAGGGAAATTTAAGATGGTGTCACTCACTGCTATGATATTTCGTTTTTAACCTGCTTTTCGTCATTAGTTTTGGATCAGCCTATTTCCAGCTGTATCATACTGTTCCAGTTTGAGCACAAGAATTCTTGGTGATGTGGGAATAGGGATTAAAGGGCAGATCTTTGGTGTGATTAAAACGTCCTTGGAGTGCCTGCGCCCCCTTCTCCCCTGAAGTCTAGTGGGAACTCTTTTAAGGGGAAAAAAGTCTGGCTTTCACTAACGTTTGGTTCATCCAATATTTCGACTAGAAGCCTAACTCTGCATACAGGAGAAGATTGGTTGCATATGCTTTTGGAGGGATTTTCTTGTTTATCAACACAAATAATTCAAAGAAAGCCCCTCAGGACCTTTGCATTAATTAACATACAAGCAAAACAAGGAATTAGTTTTCCCCAGTTCTGTTTGAAAGGTTTAAGTGCCTGTCCTCTCTGTTGAGCCCTTTCTTTAAGGTGAGGTAAAAATAATTACCCATACCAGACATCCAATAGCATTTGGATGTATTAGCTCAAGAATGGCAGTCAGAATCAGGCACATGAAAGCACTTGGTTAAAAATGTACCACTTGGAAGCCTTTTAGATGTGATTCATACTACATTTTCTTATAAGAGGGGAAGAGTGTGAGTGACAATGTCAAAGGGACAGAGAACAAAACTCACTGCTCCTCTTGCCCTAATCTGGTTTTCTCTCATTTTCCAACATTTAAACAAAGTTTTCCCTGTAGTTTTGCTACAGTAATAACCTAGAGATCAGCAAAGGTATTACTGCTATTGGCAAGTAAAGGACAATCATTTATGCAGATCATTTGTGCTGATTAAAAGCAATACACTGCATTTTAATTATTTCAGAGAATTGACATTGCTGCTAAAATAGATGGGAGTTAAGGAAGATTTTTCCTAGATTGAAGCTTTTTCTGGGAACAAGGCCACCAGAACAACATGAGGCAAAATTAAACAAAACAAACCAGATATTTTCTTGCTTCCTCTAGATTTCATGCATCCTGACACCTGGCTCCTTGTTTAACAATAGTAATTTGTAATGTTATCACACCGTCTGGCAGTCCCACTGCTTGGTGTATTACTGTGCTAATTTAGTGGAGTGGATTACTATTGCTAGGTTTCACCTCCCAATTTCAGGTCTTGGAGCCTTCTTTAAGCAACACGTAATTAAAACACACTAAAATGGAAATCAGCAATGGAGCAGCTTTTGTCTTGCAGGGTGTTTGCACAGTTTGATGGGAACATCTGCGATAAATTACAGTCCCAAATCTGCTAAGGGCATCAGCAGTTTTTACCTGTTTTCAGCATTGCTGTTGCGGGAATAGTGCACATAATTTCTGCGTTTGGAATTCAGGTTTTAAAACTGTGCCTTGCTGAATCATGTCAATGCTTTTGTTTCCCACGTCCCCAAAGTCCAGTGTTTTTGCCCTAAGCAAAAAGAATTAAAAAAAGCTTTTTCTCTTCCTTTTTTCACTCCTTCCCCTCAAAGGCAGCTTTGTGCCACTGCAAATATTTAATCTGACTACACCAAATCTGTTAATCTGATACCATGCGGAGGAGGAAATCTAGGAGTGGTCCCGGTGTGGTACTTGGTTTTGATCTGCTCTGAAAGAAAGCGGATACACTTGCATTTTTGACCAGGAACGATCTTTGAAACGGTTCTGTGTGGCTTTGAAATGTTGATTGTCTTAGCTGGATAAAAAGATTAAGGTGGCTCATATAATTAGCTGCTTCCTGGAGAGCCAGCTCTTGCAGGTAGAGCAGGGTGCATTGTTTTCTATTGTAAACCCACTAACTTTGTAGTTTGATGCTCCGCTCCCCATGAAATCCATTCTCAGTGTTTCAAGCTGCTCTCCCAAACTGGCACCACTCAGATTGCCCTGTCTTCCCGCTAACCAGCTGCTTTCCTGCATGGTATCCTGCATCCTTATTCCCCCTGGGGCTCCAGCAGGTGCTGGTCACACACAGTCCGGGCTCCGGGTGTTGTATAGCTGGTGGCAAGGTGTCTGAATCGCAGCAAAAGGCTGGGTTGGGAGCCTGAGGACAGGGGAATTCAGATCAGGTTTGGGTCAGGTTGAAATTTCACCAGTTCATGGTGTACAGAGTTTCAGAGTTTCACTGAGGGGGGACAGAAAGAACTGAAAGGTATACAGAGAGGAGGAAGCAGACAGCTCTGCTGCCTGACAGTGCAGATGTTTGTTAACAGAGTGGCCAGAAAAGTGCAAGATGAAATGGTCCAGAACTGAGAAGAGCTGGTGACGGGCGGGTGGCATTCAAGGCTTCAGTCAATGGGATATTGGCAGAGGCATTGCAGCCAGCACCATGACAGGCAGTGAGAACTTGTCCATGTGTCCTCTGGGGGCCTGATGGCGAGAAGGTTAAGTTTTCCCTTCTGTTTGGGACCCTTGGGTCTGTGGTGGAAGGCTCCCCCCAGACAGACATACACTGTGAAGGATGGTGATGGTGACTCCTGCTGCTGCCCAGGTCTGTCTGTGTACACCCTGATGGCCCAAGGCTGTGGTGGGACCCCCACTCAGCCCCAGGTAGCACTGTGTCACCATGAAAAGCCTGTATGATCAGCAAGTGGAAGGCCTTACTCCTCTACCCAAACCCCTCTGCCCTGGGGAGGTGAGTGGTGGCTCTCGCTTGTGTTTGATCCTGTTTCTCAGCAGGATCCTTACACTGACACAGTGTTGCTATCCCTTTCTCCAAGTTAGAAATAAAATCCCTCTCCTAGCCCATCCAAGCTGGTTCTCTTCAGGGAGAATCTGCATCCAGCTCATGCCAGATGCCCTGAATCCCAAAGTTTGTGAGGGAAATTTTGTGTCAGGGCTGATTTCTTCTCATCCCGTTGGTGGGGGATCCATCAGGCTGGAGGGGAGCCAGTGGCACCGGCACCCCTTTTCCTCTCCCTCCGCTGGCCTGGGCTTGCGAAGCCCTGACTCCAGTCGTCTCCGTCCTGTATAATTTCCAACTGCAGGGGGAGATGTTAAATATCAAACCGGTGTTGATTGGATCAGAGAACAGCCTCAAAGAAAGAAACCTTAGACCGTGCCAGATTAAACTTCACACTTCACCATTCTACCCCTTTCATTTCTCTGCCGCCTCATTCTCTTCGCAAATAAACCTCCTTTCTGTGTTTCTACCAATGAGACAGCATTCAAGGGACAGGAATGACTTTGTTAACAAAATCAGTCTTCATTTCCCAGGTCCTGCTGTTCCATCAAGCCCTGGGACATGGCAGCTTTGATTACTCTAGTGATAGGATTAAAGGGGGAACAAGTGCTGGTTAATAAAAGGCCGATGGGTGGTCCATCATGTTTGGTCACTGACAGATCTGCAGTCTTGAAGCTGGACCTTCAGTGGCAAAACAGCATGATACAGTAATACATAGACAGGGCCGTGGCCTAGACTTGCTATTCCATCTCCTCTGTCCCCTTGGAAAACTAAATATATGTGTGATCACAAAGATGGGGTTCTCAGAGCTGAACAGGGACCAATGTAACTGACATCAAGGGAAATTTAACTGATTGTACTAATGAAAGATGCAGGCTTAAAGTTTTCTGAGCCAGACTAAAGGGCTCACTTTCAGAGCTGGCTGGCTTTTGACAATCTGTGTAGTTTATTCAAGGGAATATTGTTTTTTTTTTCATGTATTACTTTTTTATCCTTTTAAAGAAAAGTGGGATTTTGCCTACTAGAAGTAGCACTTTTTGCTTTCAGAACAAATTCTGGCCAAGAAACATCAAAAATAGCTTGCTGTCATCTGTTTTGATTGCTGAATACTATTGAAAGTAATGCTATTAAAAGGTTTGACTATCCACAGTTACAGCACACATAGTTTTCAGCTTGTTGGCTTTAATTCAGCAATCACTCCCTTCACCCCCCCAACACCTCAGGGTGAAAAAATTCCCCTAGTAAAATTAAACCTGAGGTAGAAATTCATACAGCAAAAATAGAAATGTTTCCATGTAACTCCCTTTGAATACTCGTGGAGCTGCTTTATGTCTTTACCAGGGGAACTGCTGAGGGTGAAACTATGCAGGTATTAAAACTACAGTAGTCACAGTAACACCTGAAAGGATCAGCAGCTGACGCCTTATAGTTGTTGCTAACTGTACGTGTTGCTCTTCACAGCCAGTTACTGTGTGCTTCTTCACCAGAGCCCCCTTGAAAGGCCCACATTTGATGCCTGTTAAGAAGAAGGCCAGTCAGTTACTGATGGCTCAAGGGGCAGCTGGCAATTCATCTATTGTATTTATTGTGTATATAACTGCAAGAAGTGTTTGTAGAACAGGCTAGATGTGAGCCCTTCCTTTCTCTCTGATCCTTCACACCTCCCTTGGTTAGATACAAACCCAAGGCAGATGTAACCTGCCTCCCATGAGCAGACCTGAAGAGGGTTCTGTTGGTTGATCTGTTTGCAAAATTTAGGGAGGAATTGCATCTTTATGAGGTGGACTTTGAAAGGAAAAGAAACCTGGAAAACAGTGTGAGCCCCTGCTGTATTTGAGGCAGCTGAAGGTTATCAGTGTGTACAAGTAAAATAGCAGGATTGTGCCATTATTTCTGTGTGTGTGGTGAGGGATGAGGTCAGAGTGCCATCTCTTTGGCTCCACAATGCCTGGTCCCAGCAGTAGGGAGCCCTGGTACCACTGCAGTGTGAGAGGCATAGGGAGCATCCAGGAATGTGCTTTGCTCACTGTAGAGATGCAGCTCTTGAGCAATGCTTTGGAGAATGGGATCAGAAGAGGGACAGATGACCCAAATCCATCAATTCATCCCCATACTTAGGCAGTAATGCTGCTTTCAGATCATTGTGGGATATCCCCTGGAGCATTTTGCCACCTCTGAGCTGCTCACCCAGTAAGCGCAAACTGCTCCCCTCTCCAGTACATGATATTTCCACAGTGATGAATTTCTCTCTGTTTGTTGTCCGCTTTCAGTTTCTGATGCTATTGCAACAGCAGTCAGGATCCTGCCCCAGGCCCAGAGTGCTCTGCTTATAAACAAAATGAACCATTGACCTTAAAAACCTCAACTTCAAGTATAGTGCAACCTACAGTCCTCAGGAAGTCTTTAACAGCCTCCCCTCAGTTCCCTAGTGAGTAGCAATCCACATTATAAAGCCAGCCCACATCATTCAGGCTAGTCAGAGGTTCCTGTATTGAAAAGGCCAGAAATGATCTTAAGCCAGGGCACTCATTGCCCTTGCACTCCTGTGGAGATAGAGATCCATTGCACAGCTCCTGGCAAAGCATATTTGGGAACTCCAGAGGGACGTACTGTAAAATAACAGGTTTCTCCTGTGCTACGCTTGACACTGCAAACCCTTATTAATCCCTTCACTGTCATTAGGAGTTGATGAAACAGGTAAAAGGCAGAAGAAATCACAGAATTACTGCTTGAGCCATGTGAAATTGGTGTGATTTCCTTCATCTGGTCCTGTTAGAGGGGTTCCCTGAATGCTTGGGTGAGGGGCTGGAAAATGACTTCCTCAGGGCACGGTGTTTAGGGTAGCACAGAAATGGAGATTTTCAGCAACAACCAGTGTTTTGGGAACTTCATTGTTTTAACTTCAAAGAGTCAGCATTTGAAGAGCCCTATTTTGCAGGGAAACATTATCTGCCTGGTATCCACATGCTTTCCCAAATCATAGACTCATAGAATAGTTAGGGTTGGAAAGGACCTTAAGATCATCCAGTTCCAACCCCCCTGCCAGAAGCAGGGACACCTCACACTAAACTGTGTCACCCAAGGCCTCGTCCAGCCTGGCCTTGAACACTTCCAGGGATGGAGAACTCACAACCTCGCTGGGCAGCCCATTCCAGTGCCTCACCACCCTTACAGTGAAGAACTTCTTCCTTAGATCCAATCTAAACCTCCTCTGTTTAAGTTTGAACCCGTTACCCTTTGTCCTATCATTATAGTCCCTAATGAAGAGTCCCTCCCCAGCATCCCTATAGGCCCCCTTCAGATACTGGAAGGCTGCTATGAGGTCTCTGCTCAGCCTTCTCTTCTCCAGGCTGAACAGCCCAAACTGCTTGAATAGTTCTTTCAAGCTCAGAAGCAGTTCAGATCCTAGATGCTACTAGACTTAAAATCTGCAGAAAGCACCACGGGTTGATCACAAAACTTCAGTATCTTTCTGGACCTCTCAAATTATTTATAGGTTGCAGTAAAAGACATTTTTCTGAGCATTGCAACAATTTGTGAACTCTTTCTGTAACCCATAAAGCATTACGGTTTCCAGCTCGCTTGAGACACCAGAAATTCAACTGGTGCCTGCAGAGCTTCAAAATGCAGATATCAGTGTGTGTACTTAATATCTTAGTTCTTGGACTGGAATTGGAGCAGGGCTATATTCTCTGCAGAGTGGGAACAGGCATGAAACTATAGAGCATGGCTGGTTGTATCTGTCACAACAGCTAGTAATCGTAGAACCACAGAATCATAGAACAACCAGGTTGGAAAAGCCCTTTAAGCTCATCCAGTCCAGCACTGCAAAGACCACCACTGCCCCATGGCACTGAGGCCTCGTCTCCACGGTGTGTGAACACTTGCAGGGATGGTGCCTGCAGCCCTGCCCTGGGCAGCCTGTTCCAATGCCTGAGCATCCTTTGGGCAAGGAATTGTTCCTCAGCTCCATCTAAACCTGCCCTGGTGCAGCTTGAGGCTGGTTCCTATTGTTCTATCCCTTGTTCCTTGGGAGCAGAGCCCAGCCCCTCCTGGCTGCATCCTCCTGTCAGGCACTTGTAGGGAGCGATAAGGTTCCCCCTGAGCCTTCTTTTCTTCAGATTGAACACCCCCACGTCCCTCCACCGTTCCCCATCACACTTGTGCTCCAGACCCTTTACCAGCTCCATTGCCCTTCTCTGGCCCCACTCCAGAACCTCAATGTCTTGTAGTGAGGGGCCCAGAGCTATAATGGTGGTGTCTTACTTATCTCCATGGGTTTGCTTTTTCTGGTGTTCTAGAGAACAGCATAGCTGCCTTGTGTTACTGTTTATTGTATCTATAGTAATTTAAATGCACAGAGAATTCGAAGCGACATGGTTAATACCTGTGTCAGAAGCTTAAGCAGGAATTAGCACAGATGACTGCTGCTTTTATCACTAGTTATTCCAACAGCAGGCCTTAGCATTTGGGTTTCCAATTTTTAGAGCTTCTGCTGCAAGTCATTTCAGGTCTTCTAGCACAATATAAATGAAAGTTGCTAAAAACTGTAAATTAAAACCATGTGTTCAGCATTTTGGGATGGATGTTGTACGACTTAAGGAGGCTTATTAGCAAAAGTATTTTTAGTTTGAATGAGATCAAAGGCCCTAGGTTTTTCATTCTGAGGGTCATTTAACAGAGGCTTAGACACCCCATTTCTCATCGTAGATAGACTCCCATAGGTCAGTTATGCCTGAAGAAATCATCATCCCTGAGATACTGTAATTAGATTTATTATCAGTGGACCACTGCTGATCACCTCATCCAGGCACTGCAACAATACTGAGGCTTGAAGTCTTGCAGATGTCAAAAGGAGCTTTATTACTGACTTCCTCAAAATCCCATGGCATGGGATTGCAGCCCATGCCAGTGAGTAGCGATGTCAGATGTGAAAGACCATTGGTATGACTCAAAACCTGTGTGTTGTACTCATTCCTGAATGTTCCTTGAAGCCAGGGATAACACTGAACCATTCCCAGAAACTCCTATTGGCAAATAGAGAAAAGACTGTAAAAAAGAAAGCATTCTGATTTCTTCTTTTCCTGGGCTCAGTTAATGTGAAAGTTACAAAACCTTTCAAATGAATTCCATTGAAGGGATTCTTCATGCTTGGGTATCCCTGCAAAATCACAGCGTTCTTTGGGATGGGCATGGAGAAAAACAAGCAATTCATTCATAGCCAACATGGTGGCTGTAACAACACAACTAAGGGAATAACACTTAATACTTTATGCTTTCCTCAGATTGCAGCAAACTTGCTTCTTCTAACTCATGTATGGAGGCACCTGTTGGGAGATATCCCCAGTTCATAAAACAGAGAAGAAGCTGCCTTCACAGAGCAAAGCAATTCTCATCAGGCTCCCTTCGTGAGCCAAGGAGTGAGAAAAAGGATACAAATCTAGAAGTTATTTTGAAACCTCTTTCCATTTTTATAAAAGTCAATTTATGAGGAACACAGGGAAAATATTTCTTTAAAGTAGGTGATTCTGTGTCTTGAAAGTATCCCCTCAGTAGTTTAGAGGCTGTATTAAATCCAAGGTCTCCATTAGGCTGCCTCAGTTTTGTTAACAATCACAATGAAGTCTGATTATTCTCTGTACACTTTCTGCCACTGCAAAAATTTTGCTTTCCTTTGATTTCTCGCAGCCTTTTCCTATTACAGGTGACAGCCTAATAGTGATGGGGAATATTTATTTTAATGTGAGACAAAATGCTCACAGTTTAGGAGTTTGCAGTCAGCAGAAGGGGAGAGTGAGTTGAGAAATACGCCCAACTTTGTGAAGGTCTTTGTATTTCTGGCATGTGGTTGGTTTACAATTGCAGAAATGATCATAGAATCATAGAATCATAGAATAGTTAGGGTTGGAAAGGACCCCAAGATCATCCAGTTCCAACCCCCCTGCCATAAGCAGGGACACCCCACACCAAACCATGCCACCCAAGGCTCTGTCCAACCTGGCCTCGGACATCGAGATTAATGTTATTCCAGCAGTGAACTGTGATGGGACATGTCCCAGAGTGTCCCATTGTTTCTAAAGCACTGGAAAAATCATCGTATCATCATAATGCTATTAAGTACAAAAGAGCTAAGCCTTACACGATGTGAAGAGCTCATCCTGACATACTGGGAGCTGAGGATGCTAACTTGTAGTTTCCTTTCAAGCTAAGGTAATTCTTTAGTTTTGGGATATCACAGGAGCAAGAGAGGCACAACTATGTTAAACAGTCTCCAAATGGTTGGATTTATGAGAGTTAATTATACAGAAAGCCCTTCTTTTTCATGATGACTCTTTTTCCTGATTAATACGGGAAAAAAAACCTCATTATTTCCTTGCTGAAGAAGATAACTCATTGAGACAGAGACTCAAACAAGTCAAGTTTCCAGTAGCAGGTTCTTGCTGAAACAAGTCTAGTATGGGCTGACCTTCAAACAGCTGGGATGCTCTGTTGGTAGACAGTTACAAGCAAACTGAGGTTCAGTTCCTTCAGCCTTTCTCCTTTCCATTTGCAGAATACCAGGTTATACCATCCTGTAATAATCCAGGTGTCTTGGTGGTGAGATGAAGTTCAGTGAGTCAAGGCAGCAGGCATTCATAGGCATGAAACGCTGTTGGACCTTATGGATTGGCTTGTCCACTGTATGCAGGCTTGCACTGACTAGCTTTTTACCCAGCTAATTGTGTGAGGCCAAGGAGGGTATTCTTTATTAACTCAAGTGGCTTGGCTGTGAAGTGAGGCATACTGTACACTATATAATTCAAGCTCACTTTCAAAGGCATTTTTGTTGAAGCTGGGTATCCAGAGAGACCTGAACCTTTAACATGTAGTCATCTGAAACACGCTCTAGAAACTTCATAATTTAAGGTCAGCATTTACACTGGTTCAGGTTCCAGTAATGGAATAGTGCTTGCTTTAAAAAAATGCTCTATTTATATCTTAATGTATAAAGGTGTGTTTTTTTCTGAGAAAGAAACTGACTGCTTTGAGCACTTGCTGTGTGTTAACTATGTCTGGATAAGCTTGTAAGGAACACACTGTGCGGAGACTTCAGTAAGTTATGGCTCTGAAGTTGAAAGAAAGTGTAGTTGGTGTGCTTGGTTTACATTCTCAAACCTGAATGTATTAGTTGTTGAGAATCACTCATAGTAGTACCCTTTTGTGTCTTGGGAAGTACAAAGAGCTGTAATCTCCCAAAAGGTGTCATATTTTGGCGTATTTTGGATGAATTTTGTCATTACTGTCAAAGAGATCCCAGAGGAAGATATCCCTAGGAATGCAAAACACAATTACCAAAACACACACACGCTCCCTTATCATCCTCTCTCTAAAGCTGTTGCAGATTCATTTGAATTATACTGGAAAGATTTATCTCTTATTAATGGAGCACTCTTCATTTTTTAAAATGGAGTTGTTGTGCAACACATCAAGTAACAGTGTCATAACACATCGTAAATCAGTTTATTCACTGAAGGATTCTAGATGAGTTAGTCTAACATCCTGGACACAGTTCATGAGCAGTTAATTTTAGCAGTTCTCTTTGATATATATCAGTTAAGGCAAAGCAACTCCAGCCATTACAGAGTCAAAACTGGTTAACGGCAAAGCAAGTACAGACAAAGATTGTTCAGAGATAAAGGCTTTGGCAGATCATTCAAGGGATCTTTGCTTTATATAGAACAATTGTAGCTCTAATACCAGCAGTGCAGGCACTCTGGGACAAAGGGAAAATACACACACACACATACACACCAAACCACAGAAGAAAACCACACACGCCACTTGGTACTTGCATCTAACAAGAAAGTCAAACTAAAGGTCACCAACCCTGACATAGTTACCGAACAATTCCGTGGTAGGCAATGGGATGGGAAGGAACACCCCCCAAAAAGCACTGTTGGGAGAAACTGAGAATGTTTGATTTGAAACACAAAGTCATCCGGCAGCCTGCCAAATGCCATTTATCTCAAGGTCATGCAACATAAATAGCCCCAAGGGTTACCTCTAAAGCAGAGGAGCAGGAGGTAGCTAAACAAAAATAGGGGAACAGATTCCTCTCTCTCCCCTGTGGATGTTCGGCATGCTACTGACAAGGTTTCAAGGCCTGGCACTCCTAATGGGTCTGTTATAGTAAGGGTAGTAAAACACACCAAGAGCAGGCAGCACAGCTGAACATTGCATCATAGAATGGACCACAGTTTGAGGCCAAGCCACTAAGCTGTCATGTGCAAGAATTAGTCAGAGAGACTATTTAAATACGAAAAGTCAGCCATAAAAGTTTTCCTTTTGGAAGCTTAAGTCTGAAAAGATTGATGCCTGTTATATATATATATTTATATAAAATATATATATATATAATCCCTGTTATATGGTAGGGACGGCCAATGTTTGATGGAGTGGTCGCATGCGTTTTCCCATTTTTCCAGCATGCCAAAGCATCAGAGCTTTCTTACATTTTTTAAGAGAATAACAAGCTCAGCAGCTGTCATGTTCAGCAATCCGTCATCCCTATCAGTCAGGGAAGGAAAGGGTGTGTTTTGCTGAGATCACTTAGAACTGAGTACAGCTTTGAAGATACCAATGGGAGAATCCCAAAAGACTTGGCACCCATTCTTCCATTCTCTTGGCTAAAGCTCAGCGGAGTTCCTGTTAAATTAAACAAGTATGCAGTTCTTGAACCCAAAAGTGTATCTCTGTGGTCCTTGAAGCTGGGCAAAGTATCCTTCCCACTGGTTTAAGTAGAAAGGAGTTTTGTGTAGCCAAATAAGCCATTAGAAGAATTAGGAAGAAAAAAAGTCAATATTCTTCTTATTTATTTGTGATTTTAATAGGCTTAAAAAGCAGACTGATTGGAATTACTTGTAGTTTCATGTTGAATTCCTGATGCCATTAAAAAAGTGAACTCAACTCACTAAGTCCGTGGAGAGTTTGAAATTGAAAGTGTTTTGATTCAGGTTTCCCTTTCTTGGTTCAGCTAGCACTGCTGGAGATCAATATACAGAGTCCTGTCAATCATAGAGTCATTGGATGGTTTGGGTTGGAAAGTACCTTAAGATCATCCAGTTCCAACCCCCCTGCCATGGGCCGGAACACCTATCACTAGACCAGGTTGCTCAGAGCCCCATGCAAACTGGCCTTGAACACTGCCAGGGATGGGGCAGCCATCACTGACCCATCTGTCCCAGTGCCTCTTATATCTCTGTGGTCTGAGCACCAGGCCTTCTGAACAGAAGGGAAGCTTGGCATCTGGATAAGGAAGCCTGATCTTTAATATATGCATAGAGGACAATTTTGTGTCTGTAGGGCTTGCATAACACATTAGAAACTGAGGTGTGATTCCAAAAGCTGGAATAGCCCAAATATAGAATCATAGAATAGTTTGGGTTGGAAAGGACCTTAAGATCATCCAGTTCCAACCTGCCTGCCATGGGCAGGGACACCTCACACTAAACCATGGCACCCAAGGCTCTGTCCAACACAGCCTTGAACATTGCCAGGGATGGAGCACTCACAGCTTCCTTGGGCAACCCATTCCAGTGCCTCACCACCCTTACAGGAAAGAGTTTCTTCCTTATATCCAATCTAAACCTCCCCTGTTTAAGTTTGAACCCATTCCCCTTTGTCCTACCACTACAGTCCCTATCCATTTATAAATTTCTCTTACCTCTTTCAACTTACTTAATTCTCTTAGACAAAGAGATATTTGTGTGTGGAGGGACTACAGCCAATGAGATAGTGGTGAGAGGGAACATCCAGAGAAGTCTAGGCTGATTGCAAACTGCAAAACCTACAGTTCTTCAGGCAAGGGATTATGAGGCACATCTTCATCCCTTGCTGAATAGAGGAGCTCCACCCATCTTTTCGCTCTCTTTTGGTCCCTAATGAAACTGATTTTCTCAATCCCAGATGATCCTTAAAAATGGCAGAGAGCATAGACTTACATCATTAGCAATGACCCAAAGTCTTTTGTGTTGCAACAGCTTTTGTTGAGGGATTATCGTGTTGAAAATCCACTCATTTTGGCGCAGGCTGGAGAACTCAGCACTTCCACTTTGCATGTCCTGTCATCATTCAACAGGCAGACCCTGTTGCTAGACATCGCAGTAGGACAGCCAGTTGGCTTCTCCCAACCTCCTTAGGTTTCCAGATGTCATAACAAAATGAGAGAGAGAGACTTAGCCATCTTCCATGTGTTTACAGTGGAGCTGCTAGGCACAGACCAAGCCACAACACTGCACAGCTTTTCAAAAAGGACTTAATAGGCCTCTCTCTGAACAGATCTAAATATTTGCTCCAGTGACATTTATCGCATCACACATCTGGCACAGCATTTCGTCCTTGTTTTGCTTGCATGTTTGGATTCTCTTATAAACATTAATGAAGTGCTTGAATACAAATGAATAATCCTCCCCCCTTCTTCCCACCCTCGATGGGAGGGGAATGGGAGGGCATGAATTAATAATAGTTCAACCTTCAACCCGTAATTGCTCAGCACATTTTGATGACAACTTTTGTTGTCACGTGCTTTAAAAGACCTTATTCGGTGTGTACATCCATGCAGAAGGCACTGCACCTCTCTTTAAAGGCAGCTGCAGCTGGGGTTGGGGTAAGGGGCAGTTAACACACAGCAGTGTGTCATTTGGTGCTTGATTAGTCCTAGCAAGTTGACCTGCTGCTGGGTTCCCAACAGGATGGTAGAATTGTGCCTCATCGACAAGGCTTTTAATAGGAGGTGTATTTAATATATTCTTCCCTAGGCATCTGCTTTTGGCTATTGGCTGGACAGAATAATGGATCTGAAGCACTAATGACCCTAATGAGCCTGATCTAACTCCATATGGTTGTTCATCTCCCTTTTGCTGTAGAATTGAGACCATGTAATACGTATTTTGCAATTGCCTGCAGCTTGAATATGGCTGAAGACAACATGCTTGTGTATAGCCCCTTCCATTCTCTCAATGCCTTTATGGAGGTTGTAGGGGCCCAGAAAGCAGGCAGCTTGGTCTGGCTTTTGATTTCCTTGCTAAAGGAGGGTAAGGAAAGACCCACTAAATCCTGTTTCCATTGGTGGGTACTGTGGGTGCAACCTTTGGAATATGTTTATATTGTTTAGGTATGAAGCCATAAACATGTTAGATGCATGTTTCCCGATTGTAAGAGGGGTAAAGTTGCGAAGCGTATCAAGGCTTCATCTTTCAACCTGCTCTAGACTGAAAAAACCATTGAGTATCTCATTCCTGTGTGTGAGCAGCTATACTACTGCTCCTTGCTCCATGTGCAGTTCAGAATGTCACGATTTCTTCCATGCACAATGGATTATCATCATCTTCTGCCAGGTGGGATCTGCTTTGCTCAAACTTTGCTAAGTGTCTTTAGTTTCTGCAGCTGGGCTCTTAGGAGCAGTGATTTGGCTTACTTGGAAGCCAGTAATAAAAGAAACTCCGTATTAGCCAAGAGGGTGTCTTCAGAAATTCCCCGAATTCATGCAACTAACCTCTTGGTTCTTTGTTAAGAGCTGCGTTTAAGCCGTGGGACATAAAAGAAGTAATCAATGCCTAGAAAGTAATCAAAAGTTCATTCTTCAGATTAAGTTAAAAATCACCCTGTACAAGACATCTGTGGGTTTGTTGTCTGCAATCGTAGTAAGTGCAAAGGATTTATTTCCTGATAATCAGGCTTTGGGAGGTCAGGATTAATGCCCAAGAGATAAAAATGCGTGTGTTTCCTTCATCTGAGTGATGAGGTATAAAATGGGTTAAAAATTAACACTGTCTTTGGGTCAGCATGTATATGAAAACATTCAGAGTGCACGTACTTACGTACTATTAGAAAGTGCCTGTCAACTCCATTAATTATGAAATTGCTTATTCAGGCTATACATTCCTTGCATAAATCTGTATCAGCTTTGCCTCTTGTAACAGTATTTGTTTATATGAGCCGGAACTCTCAGTCTAAAATGCCTCTAAGAAGAATTCCTTCATCTGCATTTACAGGGAATTAGACTAATTGCTATTGAGAGGATGCTTTGTGGGGTGCTTTTTGGTGGGGAGTTGGGGAATAACAAAATAATCTAGAAAGGTGTTTTCTTGTCACCTCTGTTCATGCTGATAGTTAAGAGAGTGGAGACTAAACTTGTTGGAGTTCCCAGTGGCTGGGAAGTGGACACAGGAAAAGAAAAAGCTGGGAGAAAGGGATAGAAAAAAGAATTTGCTGATATTTTTGTCATCTTCTGCCTGATGTGCCAGCACTAATGGAGGCTTTATTTTTTCCCCCTGATTTATAGTCCAGTGGGTTCCAGGGTCCCCGTCGCTCAAGCATTCTGCCTTTTGCTCGTTTGCTGGAACACAAGCATGGAAGTGTATTTGGAACTTGCTGGAGCCTTAAAAAAACAAAATCAAGGCAAGCTGCCAGATCAGAATCTAATACACAACATATGTTTACAGGGTTATAGCCTCTTGCCATGCTGGCTTTAGCTGCACTGTGATGTGGAGTAAATGCCTTCCAGGAGCTTTTATCATCCGTCGAGCTTATCAAAACAGTAAAAATACTGTTTCTAGTTCAGCAAATGTTCCTTTCCTCTTGTCTGAAGCCCTTCAAATTCCCCACCACATTTGGGATCAATGGAAGACTGTGTCCTTGATCTTGTTTTTCTAGTTTTCCTCTTTGTGAGAGGTCATCTGCCTCAAGATTGACCAGGTTCATCCACCAGTTTGACACACATCCCCTGGTTTGTAAGAAGAGGGTAATGTTGACCACCATCTGCGATGTGCATTTGTAGTGTTCGTTATGGCACTTTACAAGGAGTCTATGAAAAGAAAAGGATTGTTCAAGTATAAGACACAAAGGATTGAAACCAATGAGGTGTTTTACGTGAACGTAGGTTACCTCGGCTGATCCAAATGCAAGAGATGCCACTGATTGACACTTAGTTTAGGCTACAGGCCATAAAGAAATAGCCAGCAGTAATTCAGTTTACCTGTTGTCACTTCTAATATCCTGTAAAGTTGTTTGCTTCAAACTTTAGCCCCCTCTTGGGAGCCTTCAGCAGTACAGGGAGGTTGGTGTTTGTTGTGGCCAGTTTGTCCCACTAAGGCCCCATGGTTCTCTTCTGGGCTGTGTTACCTATGCTTTACACAGTACTAGTATCTAGTCATTCAGTGGTGCCTCCACTGCAAGTGGTAGAGTGTAGAGAGTGTAGAGTGTACAGTGCCTCTACAGCAAGACTGTGGAGACTGGAGTGTGCTGCAGAGGAGAGCTTCAAGCTCAAGGCAGGGGTTCTTGTGACAACCCAAGATTTAGGAGCGGTAAAATTACACTTGAATTGTCTAAGAATGTTGTGGTATGAGTCAGAGACTTGGTGTATGAGGCTTTGAAAGAACAACAGCCCATCACTTTTTCTTCTCCTGCTCATTCTCCATTTGTAGGATTTACCTCACATGATCCATGAAGCATGCTAGAGCACCTGGATCCCATGAACTCTACATGCACTACTCCAAGATATCAAGGGCTGTGCTTGCAGGCGAGCTGTATCAGCAGGAGGCAGGAAAAGGAGCATATCTGAAGCCTCAGAGACAATCCTGACATGGCCCTTTGTGTTTCAGTTCTGTGCATGCAAGATGGACAAGATATTAGAGCTGTTTATTTTTGGAAAATGCCTTTTTTTAGGAACAGAAGCAGTGCTCTGTAATTTTCTGTATTTGAGGAAGAAAAAGAGTTCTTTGAAATGTCTCAATTTCAAAAGTGAAGTAAGAAAAAACCCAGGAGTCTCATCAGCAAAACAAAAGTCTGGTGGCTGACCCAAATGGACATTTTTGTGCTGTTAGCTCATAACAACACATTGAAGATAGAAAAGACTGAATTCTTAACTTCTTTTTTCCTTGAGATGCAACTGTCGTTCCCTGCGGAACTGTAGGAAACAAGAGATGGAAGTTTTGTAGCAGCTTTGGATGAATATGTTAATAGAGGAAGAAGTCCTCTGGTACTTTGTGCATGGGAGCTCTCTAACACAACTCCAGGATGCCTGACTAGCAGGTTGTTTGAGATGTTTAAACAGGCAGAATATGTTCTTTACAGGCATCAGGAAAGTTACAGTGCCTTACAGCTTACAAGTTACTCTTGCCATAGGAGGCTTAATGTGTATTTTCATCTGAATTTGTGTGGGTCAGATCTACGCTGACATTTAGTAGGGTCATGCTGTGAGCAGTCATTGTTCTTTAGGTAAGTTTGGCTCAAAATAGGGAGCAGGACGTGGCAGTGGCACCTCAACAGTTCATCAGGGAGGTCTCTCAGATTGTCTTGGCTTGCAGCTCATTTCAGAAATCAAAGTCACATATATGAAAGTCACATAGGTTGTAGCATAAATACAGATCTTGCATCTTTTGCAGCTCCAGGATGTCATTCTTTACAGCTCAGATGACCCAGCTCTCTTGGCTTTACCCTTTGACCACAGACAACCAACTTACTCTTGCACTTGCTGAGACAGATTGAAGAGGTGGTCATGGTTTCATTCCTTCATCTCTTCTTTCCTCCCAGGAAGTGTCTTCTTTCTGTCACTAAGGAGATTAGCTGGCTAGTCAAAAGCAGCTTCTGAGTCAAGAGTTTAGCCTTCTGCTTGGTTTGAAGCAATTTCTATATCTGTTCCCCATCCTGTTTCATTTATGCATAGTTTTATTTGACTGATAAGTGCAGAGTAAGGTTTAAAAGAGTCTATGAAAATCAGTGTTGGCTAATTACTTGGCACAGTGACTACTGGGACAGTAACGTCTTCCTGACATAGGTTCTATTTCATATATTTCAAGACTATTGTAGGCCCCAATCACATACTCTGCACAGAAAACATGTACTGGATGCTTTGGTGCTGCACAAATGCAGATGTAGGTTTTGGGTTATGAGCTTTCAAGTTCTGAGGATCAGAATGGGTTTTAATGCTCTCAGTGACACAGCCAAATAGTGTTGTTATGATAAAATTCTAAATTCATCTCTGAAGCACCTCCTTCTAGCTTTGCCTCATGCATTCTCAACTAGCAACGTATTCCTCTGTCTAAGTGACTTCCACTGTTGGAACCTTTTCCTAACATATTTAAGGTTTTCCTTTACTACTTCCAGATGTAGTCCCTTGTTTTACCATTCTTTGGCTCTGTAAATGTATTTTCTGGGGTATTAGTACAGCTCAGATGTTTGAGTGGAGCTGTCATGGTGCACAAGATCATGCTTTCTCTTTGAGGAGCCATTAATTAGCGGCAATTTTTACAACTGCAGACAAACAAATAGGCTTCTGCAGGGGCTGGATTTCAGTTTTGTCTTGTTTGTTAACCAAGACTCCCACCCTTTCTGGGACAGTTCATAGAGACACCTCGTGGCTGTCAGGAGCTCTACAGAGCTCATCGCAGTCACGTCAGATTGATTTATACAAAGCCTTAACATTCAGAGTTGTTTGTGGAAGAGTTATGAGGGAGGCTGCCAACCTGGTAATTAAAAGCTAGAATTACTTTTAAGTTCTGTTCTGATGGAAATAAGTAAGGAAATCTGTTGGGAAGTGGAATTACCCCTCCCCAGAACAAGAGCATCATGATGGCTGCCTGAGTGTAATTAAAACCATCAAAGGAAATCTTCTATTTAAAGTGAAAAAAACGTTGGTTAGTCCCTAGATTCCATGCTTCAGTTTACACTCCCACTCTCCCTATTCTTTAAATGCAGAAGTAATGCAGGCAGCTCAGACTGCATGAATGCAGTTTGTCAGTGTCATTCTTGCCCTCAGTCGAAAGGTGTACTAGTCAGTGTCAGAAAAGCAAAAAACCAAGCTCCATTCCCTTCAAACACACAAGTGAGGAGTGGGTTAGACAGTAAGCTTTGTGCAAGAGAAAGCCAGACTGACTTCTTTAGGTTTCAGGTCATCCATTAATGTAGATAACTTAAACAAGTCAGTGCTGGTAAGATTGCTCACCACGCCGTAAGTCTTTCAAATGGCAAGCGAGCAGGACTTTGAATCCACTGTCTCCCTGAATTGGCAAAGTGTGCAGCTTTTCTTGTGTGTGACAGAAACTCTTCCATGAAAGTGGTATTTTTAGGAATACAAGCCCTTAGAGAAATAAAGTATATAACCAAGCAGTTTTGCTGGATGTAGTTGCTCTAGACCCAGCTGAATAGAGGCCTTGTAATTTCGTTAGTCTTAAATGTTTAGATGCGATTATTCAAAACCATATCATATCATAATCAAATCACAATTTTATGCATATATATAAATATAAAGGACAGTTAGGGAAGTGGAAATAATCATGGTCTATTTTTCTGTTACCTCTCCTTTTCTCAATGAAAACTGAATCATGCAAAGTGCTGGAAGCCTTCTTTCTGTAACAAAAGAGAATAAAGTCTTTCATGTGCTTTGCACAAGACTGAAAGAGGCTTTTCCTGGAGAAGTCAGTCAAAGGTCCAGAGACTCCCTCAAATTCAGGAGTTGGTTCCTGTTTACAGCAGGAATAAGGAGGCAAAACAGTAACAAGAAGGACAGAGTTATGGCAAGTATGAATTCAGGGTATTGTGCTCTAAATGATCAGTCCCCGTCTTCATGAACACATAAACATGAGTGCAATAAAAACTGCCTTTCCTATTTCTAGAGCATCTTGTTGGAGCAGGAGAGTGTCATTACAGAAGGTGACAACTCCAAGTTAGCAGCAGAAACTTATAAGGACTTTTTTGCCTTAATCAGAACCTAAGACCACCTAAACAAGGTTAGAGCTAGGTATGCATGTTGAGTATCGTACTGGAGCTGAGACCATATCTAAGGGTACTTCCACTCAGTCTCTTTGTGTTGGGCTGGATGTCCAGCTAATACCTCTTTCTATTCTGTGAAAAGCACACACTATGTAGGGCAACATTCAGGTCTTCCAAGTACTAAGGCTTAAAAAAATAAGAAGTCATCATGTTTACTTCAACTTTCCCTTTCTAAATTGCTTTGACAGCCCTGTGCTTTTCTAACTCGTTTCAGGGAATATCCCGTCTGCCATTGGAATTATTTGAATTGTACAGAAAGAAAGGAGAGCCTGTTCCCCTCCGAATTCCATATATTGTGTCGCTGGAGCTTTTCATGTTCCATAAACAATGCTCTCTTTTTCTAACCCTCTCCCCCTCCTGCCCATAGCCTGACTTGCTATAATTTTCTTGACATGGACAACTCAGCATTTTTGTGAATAGCTATGACTGATTTTCTGCAGCTTTACAAACAGGAGCTTGCTCGTGATTGCAGGAGGATCAGGTAGTTTGATGCAAGCGAGGTTGGGCAGGGTCTCTGAACTTCAAAACACATCTCAGCAGTGCATCTGATTGTGAATGATTCTTTTCCCTTAAAGCATTCGTGATCTCCCATTGGCAAGTCTCCTCTCATAACTAAGGAGACACTTGGAAAAAGGTTGGTATTTTCAAATGTCTTCTTAATCCCTGTAGCTCTCTAGCCACATACAAGCTAGTGGCTTTATTTTTCCACACCCCTTCTTTTTGTAGTTAATAATTCATTTATTATGTGAGTGAAATCTCAGGAGGTACTCGGAGCTGCAGGCACTCTGCAGTTTAAGTTCAATTCAGGCTTCCTATGAGTCTCTTAATATTTGAATGGTGTTTCATGGTCTGTCTTTGGTGACTCATGAAGTTGGATCCCAAGAGAAACATCACAGCCTAGATAAGTAGCCATGGTAGGTATTGCAAAAGCAGTAGTGCTTCTGTAGCTCTTCAGTGCCTTAATGCCTTGGTTGTTGTTTCTTCTTTCTTTACCAGGAAGATGGATAATTTCCAATCTCAGCGACCACACATGGGAAAGATGAATCAGCAGTATTTGGGAAGGGTGTCTGATGGGTCACACCCTTCTCTGGCTGTGCTTGCTGGTGCATTTTACATAGCATTTCTGGCATACTTTTGCAGTAGTGAAGGAGTTATTGCAGCATTTGATTTCAACCTTACAAAGGCTATAAAAGAAGTGCCAAGCCCCTGTAGTCTGGAAGCAGCAACACTGATCCTGTGCCGTGTCACGAAGAGGAAGAAAAATCCCTTTCAGTGTTTGCACTGAACATGAGTGTCACTTTAAAGCTCTAAGTTACTTTTAAAGCTGCCTTGCAGCCCGACAGCTTTGCGGTGGACCTGAGAGGTCTTGGGTTAATGTCATCTAATGCATCCTAATGGGTAGTTTAATTGTAACTGCCATTCCAGCTCTCCCTTGTGTATTTAACTCATGTAAATGAAAAACACAGCTTTCCAATTTACTCTTCAGCTTGAAATATTATCTTCTACTTAAGTAATGTATTTTAATTGCAGAAGCAAGATGTAATATGTATGGAAAGAATGGGTGAGTGCATGAAGATCGTATATGAATACAGGGCTTGTTAGCTGTTTCTTTTCTTCACCACTGACCTGTCTTCTCTCAGCTGACTGCTGACTAAACAGATACCAACCAAGACCTGGCTGATCCAGAGAGGGGATGAGACAGCAGGTTGAAATGTACGGTCACCTATTCCAACTCCTATCTGCTGCAAGATGTCCAGGGAGTTAGATGGGAGCACTCTGAAGCATGCACATGCCCACTTGATGTCAGCCTGGAGTGACTCTCTTGATTTAAACTGGCAGAGAACATCAAAACCCTGCTTAAAAATTAGATGGCAGAGACAAAACAGGAGGGAAAAAACCCATGGAGAAGTCAGCAGGCACTTGGAGGCTGGGAAAGGCTGCCAGCCAAGCATTCCTGCCCTTGCTTATGATTCTCCCCCACATACAACTGGCTGTGTACATCTGGGAGCAGCCAGCATAGTGATCTATTCATAAAGGGCCAAATTCAGGAACCTACCTGCAAGGCTTGAGTACACTGACTACACAGGGGAAGGTGGAGTGGGGGCTCAGAGAGACTTCTTGGAGTTGTGCAGGACAAAAATCCCCTTCTTTCTAGCTAGCTGAAAAGCAGGCA
>NDXB01013236.1:12326-65804 GCA_002631895.1 Agapornis roseicollis | reverse complement strand
GGGTTGGAACTAGATGATCTTCAGGTCCTTTCCAACCCTAACTATTCTATGATTCTATGATTAAATTGGAATACAGAAACCATTAGGAGTCTTCAGTTACTGAAGTGCCCCAAAAGAGGGTGCTTCAGCTGACTGATACTTCCTAGGTAGGTAAAGGGATACACACTTAAAGAGGAGAGCTTAATGGTATGTGCAGCCACTCTATTGAAAAGTTGTGAATAGCCAAAGCAAGTTGATTGAGTTGATTTGTGCTATTCCCTGCTTTCTTCCTTTAAAGCAGATATATCAGCTATTACAACCTGCAAGATGGCTTAGCCTCTGCCTTTACACAGCAGCCACTCCTGTTGTATCATACCACTTTCAGGAAAATAATCCACAACCAAAGTATAACAAAAAAAGCTCAGCTAATTCATTACAGCACTTGAAAGGAAAGATTTATAAAAAAAAAAAACCCTTTAGCACAGTGATTAGCCAGAGGGCTGGGGGAGGGTGTGCTGGTACATTTGAAATAAGAATTATTGGATGCCATTAGCATGGCATTCGTGAAAATAAAAAGCAGATTAAGCATCTGTGTCAGAGAAGCATTACAGCCTAAATGGAACTAATGCCATGAAATACTGCTCATAAAAATAAGTGCTGCTTTAGCTGTTGCTCTTTTTTTTTTAATTTATTTTAAGAGGTTATGTAATGCAATGCGTAACTTTACTCAGGATGATAACTTGTGTTGTGCTCATATATGACTTTGGCAAAGACACAAATCCTTATAGGAAAACATTGCCAGCAGCCAGTAAAGATCCCAGCATTGAAACACATGTAATTGCATTAAAAGGGAAAACAGAAATCCAGCTCACAGAGGGAATTTTCTGGTCTGATGCCTGTCCACAGACATCAGTGAGGGGGCAGGTTGCTGTGGAAATGAGTTCATCCTCACAACAACAGTCAGTTGGTAAATGTTCACTAGGAGCCTGGCTGGCAAAGCAGCTGACAGCTGGTCACCAGCACAGGCAAAGGCGAGAGGCTGGGCTTCAGGAGGAGGAGAAACATGCCGCCAGCTTGCCTGCACAAGGGTAGAGCACTCCTGAGGCCATTCACCATGTCTGCTTTTGTCACAACAGAGACAGAAACCCAGAAGGCATAAAATGCGTTCTTCCTGCACACCATCATTTTTAGTGGTGGTGGTGATTTTACTGGTGGAAATGAGGCACTCCCCACTTCAGAACTTCCCCATTGGCCTCAGAAACCCAGTGATAAATGGCATACAACCTTAGTTTCTGGCAGGAACAGTCAGGATTGACCTTGGCAAGACTTAGATCCCTGAAGTGTGTTTCCAGTACCGACCTTACTGGCATAACAGTCAAAAAAGAGAATGACAGATAGCAGAGCAACCATGCACAAAGCAAGCACAACAGTATGTGGATTGTCATAAGAAAGAGGTGGAGGTGAATTTCCTGACTACTTACAATTTCTTATCTCTGACTCTTGTTTTAGTACTAAACTACCACAGAAATAATAAATCTGATAAAAAAACATCAAAGTGCATGTACCCTTAGCTTTCTTAATAGGGCTGAGTGGACAACAACACAAGTGAAGCCAAAATTGCAAGTTGCTTATGTACCTGAAGTACTTCAAAACCTCCAGAAAATAATGTAAAATGCACACATAAAAGAAACCACATTTATTTTAAAAATCCTTATTTTTATACCTGAATTGTAATGGGGGTACTGTAACACCTGAAGGAAAGGTCAAAATCTGTATTTTTATACCGGTACTACACAAACTTCCTAAAATCAAGTCAGCATAGCCTCAGACTGGTAAAATGACAGATACCATGAATCATGTAACCAGCCAGCTCATATCTATCTGAACTGAAACATGAGTAAAGGAAGTTCCTATCCACTCACCTGTTACCGTGGAACAGCTGCAACCAACTCTTTTATAGGTATTTCTATTGTCTGAACTTTCCAGTCCTCAAGTTTATCTATCATCTTCTCTCCTCTGCTTTTACGGGGACAGCACTACAGACTGTAAAGCGTGACCTTATTTCTGGAGTGCTAACAAGAGATCTCAGGCTTTAGATTTCTTTGCAGGAGGTGAGCAATTCGAGGTGGAAGTATAGGCAGTATATGCACACAAGAGAAATGTGGGTAGAAACACCAGGAGAAAGTAGCATCTGATTCAGTGTCAGATTCAGAAATCCAAAAGTAATTTGAACAGCAACAGCAAAGATGAGCATTCTCCATTCTCCCTCCATCCCTAATATGCCTGAATGCAATGAGATCTCTGTACAGGACAACCATGAGAGGAATCCAGAAGTACTGGCTACAAATACAGCCAGGCTTTCAAGACCCATTGTCAATACATTTTAATGTTAACAACTCTATCAACTCTCTTTCCATTGTAATCTAAGGCTCCTTTTTTTCATCTCAACACAAGAAAGAGAGCTAGTTTTTCCTTCTAAGATTTTTCTGGTACAGAGCAACAAAACTCACTTTATTTCCACCAACTGCAAGTGACATTCAAAACAATGTTACCAATTTAATTTTGTCAAAAATGCTGAGTACAAGATAGGCTGGTTAATACTTGAATGGGGGTCCATATTGCAGCCCTGGGTATTACAGAAGTTCTTTCCAACAGTAGGCAATAATCAGACTACAAAAACTAAATGGAGAGGTGGACTTACAGTGCTTCAGGACTGCTGCACTGATGACAAATGGGAATTTAAGGAAGTAATCCTCTTTCTCATTTCAATGGAGCTGGAAGTGAGATAATGCACCTGGCACACAGAGTAATAATGAATAAGGCAAAGAAAATGTTGTATTCATTTATGGACTTACAGATAGTTAAATAAATTTCTAAATTACTTAGTTAACCATACAATGGAATCTCTCACTTTAGTTAAATGGAACACCAGCGAAGAAATCCTTGGAGGAATTCAGTGTCAGCTCTTGAACTTTGTTAAAAAAAAAAAATAAATAAATAAATGAAAGGGATAAAATTAACTTCTAAGACTACTTATATTAATAAAAATTATACTTACATTGTTACATATTATACTCAATCCTTTCGTCTTTTGACAGACAGATAGAGAGGCCAAGCAGCGTACCAGAAATCTCTTTTTTTTCCTCTGTATATAAGTGAAGCATTGTTGTATTTATATTTTTCAGTCCATTTAATTCCTGATTTCTTTTTCCTTTTACACCAAGGCTGCCAAAAGCATTATGAATTATTTGTTTAAAATTTAATCCTATATTGTACAAATATATAATACATAAAATTCAATTTCTTTGTATCTTACTAGTGCTGGTTACTTGTGAAAAGAAACAACCTCCCATAAGACTGTGGACTCCCAGCCTGTCATTATTTGTTTTTCTGATGGAAACTTTTGAGATATACCTTAAACTATGTCCCAAAAAAAGTGCAGCTGCAAACCAGGCCAAATTCATATTTATAATAGGCTCATAACATGGATGAATGTGACTATCAGTTACATTGCCAGCTTCAAATAAGATGTGGTGATCCACACAGCTGAGGCTCTGAACCAATAACTTGACAAGAAAAAAAAACAGTAAAATCATCATTCTGAACTCCTGTAGAGTCATAATACAAAGTGCCTGGTAAAAGTGTTATTCTGAGTATCCATATCTTTTGTCCCTGGTAATTCCAAACAGAATTAGTTTGTTTTATAGGGTATAAACCTAATTGTGTCTTTGACTAAGTATGAGCCTGGAAAAATCATTACCGGGCCTTGAAGGCTGACATGACTCTTTTCCTCCCTATATATCAGCTCCAGTAATACAGGACGCATAAGGCTAAACACTGATGTCAGAGGTCTCGGCAGGCAAATTGTTTCTCTTCTCTGCCTTGAGCAATACTTGTGTACATTGATTGTCCTTGGTGGATTTGCTCACATCTAACGCTCTTCCAGGAACTGGGTTGCAGGAAACAATCTGCTGGTGAGGTGTGAGCAGGGATGCAATCTAGATCCTTCACTTTTAATGCCATGGCAAATTGTGCTGCCTGGAGCAAACGAATTATTACAAACCCATCTTGCTGAACCATATATATTAATATATAGATGAGTTGAACTGGGAACCACATCTAATGAATAAGAAGGAGTCATTCTTACACAAGACTTTATCATGATCTAGCCTTATTTAAGCCTGTCAAAGTGACAGGAAAGCATTAGACACTGTTAATAAGGTTTTCAGACAAGCAGAAGTACATGGAATGTCCTGATGATCTGATTCATAAAATTCATCACTCATGTCTGTAAAGTCTAATAAATGTGTGGAACTATAACTTCTTTTTTATATGTTCACTTTTGTTATAAGCAGATATTTCAGGCTGAGCATTTCATAGTGATTATATATTGCAATACTCAGATGGCTAAAGTCCTGGGGCTTTTTGTGTCATGTCTTTTAAAACTGCCAGGCTTGCTATGACTAGCCAGTAATACATGACCTGTTATTTAGTTGAACAATATGAACTCCAGAAGATGAAACGAGTTTAGTATCCCAGATTCCTATATATGCTGCCCAATAGGTGATAAGCTCTTTGCAGCATTGGGTTTACTGGTAGTTAACAAATAGAATACATATGTATCAATGTAAAGTTTGGTCTTAGTATAAACCAAAAGTTGTCATCTGCTCTTGTCATTCCAATACAAAAGAGCCTGAGAGGGACACAATTGCAGTGTAAATGTAATCCATGATATTTGCACACTTGCATACCCTTCAGCTCTACTGCAATACATTTTTCTAGCCACATTTGGTTTTTGTGGATACATTCTTCATGCTACTGGCTGTGATTAAGCTTGGGGTGTAGCAAGCCTTTTTGTGATTGCTATAGATTGTTCAACTCAGAAAAATTGGCTTTTCTTTCAAGGCTATTTCATGGTTACTGTGATTGAGCTATTGCAAGTATATTGATGTTTTTTAGTTATTCTTCCTATCAGAAGTCCTCACTCATTCCAGCTCACCTAAGCAAAATCAAAACATAGGCTTGTCCAGAAAAGATAAAATTTGTAATTGCTATGATTGATAGAAATGCCCCCAATTCCTATTATGAAGCAATTTTCAAATTGCTAAATCTTGAGAGTGAAAAAAACCAATCTCAGAGATTTCAGTTTTGACTCAAGATCACACCCAACAAAGGCAAAGAATTCATACGGAAATACTAATGTCCATGCTTTATGCTATCCCTGTTTCTTCTCACTATCACATCAAGTCTGAAGCTGCAAATGACTACTAAACTAGCAGGGGTATCTCCTATATATCTGTGGCCAGTGTATAACAAGCACTTATCCCTCCAGTGAGCCCAGTGCATATTTTTGTCTTAGGTATCCCATCTTAGCATGAATTTTCTTTTTGATAATTGAAGATTAGAGTGCATTTTGAAGGCATTTCTTACCTCAGAAGTGGGGTGATAAGAGACCATCAGTGGAACTACCTCTGAACTGGTATGTCCATTGTGTGGAAAAGCATAGCATAGAGAAACAAATACTCCCAAAGCTGTACATCTCTGTCAGATCCTGTTGCCAGTGAGAAGACTTCCCCAGCAACCCCATGGACTGTCCACAACACCACAATAACTGTGCGGGTTTCCAACTGCAGCTGTAAAACAGAGCCCTTTATAAGGGAGTCCAGGCAATAACTGTAGCCCATATTGCATGTCAGAGGGACTTCCACAACATGCATACTCGTGTTACAGTCAGCTTGAGGGCTGACCAAACTTTGGCAGAAGCCAAACCACCAAAGCACTCTTCACCTCAGGTATGTGCAAATTCTGTGCTTCATGTGCCAAAAGCCCAGCACAGAGCATCTTGTTTAGGGAAGTGTCATTTTCCTTTCGTATTTATAGAACTACTACAATGGAACAAAATCATTTCAGACAAAAAGTTCATCATAAATACTATATCAGAATTACTACTTTGTTAATTTTCCTGTATCACTTGTTCATGCTCTGAGAAAGCAAATTAGCATAAAAATACCACGTCAGATGCAAGACAGGTCTTGTGCTCTCCTGTGTGCTAGTTGATGGAGTAGAGTATCTCAACTAGCAAAAAGGAGTTTTAGAGTAATCTTTGTCAACAGCCTAGTTTACTGTGTGAGTGTAATTGATTGCAACTTTTGCAGAAGTCTTGCCTTTTGCATTTTGATTTTTAAGCTTTTATGCTTTTGTTTGAGCCTACTGTGTCTTTTCCAATGTTTTTAGTTGGAAGGGTCAAGACTATGAACAGCACTGGGTATGATACAAGTAATCAGTGGGAAGTGGGATTGAAGCAGGTTATTGATTTATTAATCACACATAATTACCCAGAAAATGTGTAATTACCCTGAACTGCACAATCAGAATACACTACCAGCATTGAAACACATAAACACCACCACTAGACACATAAAAAATGTTAATGAATGAACACCAAACTTCTAAACAGCTAAACCCCAAGGTGTGAGTTCCTCCTTTTTGCACCCAGTACTGTCTAGTCTTCTTCCAAAATGAAGCTTATTTTCTGCACAATCTCTTCATAATGCCCAGATTACTTTAATTAGGGTAAGGAAGCCTTAAGCAAGTTTTGTCATTGTTAATTTCTTGTTTGTGTTACCAGTTTTTATAGAGCAAACATACTCTCAGAACAGATAAGTTTTGATATTCTATCCAGATACAAGGCTTACATTCACATACTGACCAGATTATCTGTTGTCATCTGGGCCATGTTATCAAGAGGAGGTTGTGTAGATTTTCTGGCACTGGTATTTAGTAGTAGTAGTAGTAATAATAACAATAATACTCTGCCTGCTGTATATACTTGTGTAGTTCTTACAATAAGCTGCAAAATGCTTTAAGGTGTTAGAACTGAGCCCCTGAAAATATAAGTAAAAATACCTTAATGGCAAACATCTTTGGGAGACAAGAAAGCATACCAGAGACTGAGATTACAGGAAATTGTAACCTAAGAAGCTGAAATGGTCAATAGTTCCCTAAATCCCTTTCTAAGAGGCCAGTAATGCAATAATCCTGTCTCCCTTCACTCTCCTGTGCTATAAACGTAATGGGTTTATCTTTAATAAATTTATTGATCTGGGGTTTTTAACCAAATAATAGGATGGTGCAAGTAATTTTTTATTTGGTTGGAAAAATAAACACTTCCTAAATTAGGCCTATAATTTATATTACATATCTTAGACATTTCATGTAACTATTGTGATTTACAGTATGATCAGCCTACAATATTTTGCAAAGAGCTAGTTACCAGCCTCATGGGAGTATTGTTACTTGCAATATGTGTGACTATTGATTTAGCACAGGAAAAATAGAAGTCAACTGGCATATGAAGCTTCTTGGTGCAGGGAAGTTTGACACTGTTGCAAATGACCAGTTATGTCTCCAGCCAGAAAAAGTTAAAGCTCACAGAGCTGTAAGATCCTTCATTACATTTTTTTGGAATTTCCCAGAATTGTATTGAAAGATTGTGAACCAATCAAATGCAGGATGAAATCAAAGGTTTTGATAGTCACTTACTTAAAAAATGAAATAAAAATTCCTTCTAGCTCTAAAAACTTTGGATGTGTCTTTTAGGTATGCTAATGTAAAGCTACAGCTGCCAAAGCAAGGCAGTCTTGATTGTTATACTAATGGAATAAAGGATAGTACTAAATTAAGATGGAATTTTTTTCCAGTTAACTATGAATGTGTAACATACATACAGTTGCCCTGTTATCCTACATAGTTTTGAGTATGTCTCCTTTACTTTCCTGTTTTACTTTATGCTGTTTTCAGAATTCTATATAAACATCAGGGCAGTGTAAAATAGTGTATCACTCAACCTTCTGTTTCAGAGGAAGATATAGATTTCATGTCATGGCCACGAATAAATGATAATCCATTGAAATTCAATCATATGTATGTTCTAACAATTATGTTTTATAGCTTTCTGCAGGCTTCTGCTAGCAGATTTATAGCATGTGCTATACTATTTTCTAGTCCTTCAGTGTTCTAATGTGTTAAAAATTTTCTGACCTTTAAAGAGACAAATTTGAGGGGTTTATTGACACTTTGTCATTCTAGCTCATCATTGTTCCCATACTCATCACTATTCTTCTTCTGGAAATACCTACATGAGTTGTTAAAATAGTAGCCAAGGTCATCTTATTTCCAAATTATGTCCTTCACATACATATTTATAACTCCCACAGAATGTCAGGAGATTTTCTTTGCACTACAGTATTGTCCCTTCCTATTCCCTTAGGTGCTCCTCATATTCATCAGTTCTCATGCAGAGTTTCCAGAGAAGTCCAGGAAGTGCAATCAGTCACTTCTTGCACAGAAAGCAAAACCAGAGTGTGTAGGTAATGATCTGAAATGGGAACATATCTCATGGAACCCTGTTTGTAACCTGTCCAGATTATACACTGCTGTTACATACTGTCTTGGTTTAAACCCAGCTGGTAACTCAGTAACATGCAGCCCCTCACTCACCCCTTTTTTTTCTCCCCTTCCATGGCTGGGATGGGGAGGAAAATCAAAAGAGTTGAACAGTCTAATAATTAAAATAAAATACAATATAATACCAATACTAATAATAGTAATGCTAAGGGAAATAACAAGGGGGAAGACTGTAAAACTAAAAGGGGAAAGGAAAAAACAAAACAAGAAACACAAGTGATGCACGGTACAATTGCTCTCCACCCACCAACCAATACCCAGCCCAACCTGCGCAGCAATTGGTCCCTTCCAGCTGACTCNAATACCAATACTAATAATAGTAATGCTAAGGGAAATAACAAGGGGGAAGACTGTAAAACTAAAAGGGGAAAGGAAAAAACAAAACAAGAAACACAAGTGATGCACGGTACAATTGCTCTCCACCCACCAACCAATACCCAGCCCAACCTGCGCAGCAATTGGTCCCTTCCAGCTGACTCCCTCCAGTTTATATACTGGGCATGATGTGCTGTGGTATGGAATACCCCTTTGGCTAGTTTGGGTCAGGTGTCCTGTCTGTGTGTTATCAGCATTGTTCTCAGACTAAAGCCACTAAAAAGACTAGCCTTAGCTTCTAGGAAGAAAATTAATTCTATCCCAGCCAAGACCAGGGCACCTGGATACCTGACTGAACAGCAGTTTAATGCATGGCAAAATCTCACATTAAAAAGGTCATATCATAAATGTTTGATCTATCAGGAAGTTCACTAATTACTATAGGAAGAAAATAGAAAATTTTTCACTAATGGAAAGCCATCCTGAAAATATGCATAGCTTTGATGTGACAAGCCTGGCATTGCTGTATATGAAAATTTCATTGATAACAGGGTATCCAGAAGAATGAGGTTTTTTATTTTTATTAGAAAAATGGGTTTGTAGCTATTTGTCCTGCTGTTCATATCTAGTAACTCTTTTAAAGTGTAGAGTACTTCTGGCACTCAAACTAGCTTTTATGATTACAAATATATGTTGTCAGTGACTTGCTTTGTGTACTTTTTACAGCTGCTTTCCTTAGGCTATTTCACTAGACAAATAGACCCATCAAGATCAAACATACATGCATACAAATGCATGTTACTAGGGAGGTTTCATTCTTATTTACAGTCCTTGCACAGGTGATAGGCTTTCTGAGTAGGGCAACTTTGGCCATTTTATATTCTTTTTTACTTTTTTTATGTTCTGTTTCTTTCATCAGTTAAGCATACGGCACAGGTACTCCTTTCTAACTAATCTTCTCTGATCTGTCCAATGATATTTGTTTAGTTAATCCAATTGCTTTAAAAATGCTATACTGTAACACCACTCATGCTAACTTAGATACGGCTGTTTAAACTTCCATTTATTCAAAAATAATTGAATATTTGCACATTAAGATACAATGAAGCCAGCATTGTTAGACTAACACATGCTGTTTAAGCCGCCATACTGCAGTCAGTTGTAACTTGATAAACATAAGGAAATCTTTTTAAATGTTCAACATGTTTCCTTTGCCCCACAACCCTCTGAAGGGCTTATGTAGTTTTGAAGGTGTGTTCTGAAGGTGATGGGGAAGCTCCCATGCCTCCTGGTTGAGTAGAGCTTTTTGTCTGCAGAAACTGCTGTGAGTGACTTTGTAGCAGCCTTATGGGTACCTTATTATTGCAGTAATCTTTTCAGTTCACTTAACCTGCTGGATGTGCTGACAGCAGCATCCTGACAGAAACAGTCCAGGTAACTTAAGGCTGCTAAGAAGTCATTCAACAGCAATAACTATTCTGTGCGTTATGAGGTGAAGCAGCTCTGGTCCTCATCCTCCAGAAAAGAACAAAGCTACAGGTAATCACGAAGGTGCCTCTTCTTTTGTACACTTGACCATGGCATCTCACATTGCCAGAGAGGTGATGGGGAAGGCCTATGGGCCACACAGGATGGTAAGAGCCCAGCACTACATGACAGCTGTAAAATCTCTATCAAGTAGACATCCTTGGACCACAGAGCCCCACAGGATATATTGGTCAGCTAGTATGGCCTCAGAGGCCCACAGTTTGAGACATGTCACTGCCCCATGATTAAAACTTTACAGCAAAAAAAGGTGATTTGCTGGAGGCACAGCCTTTACCCCAGGGCACATACGCTGGTTTCTCACTTGCTTTTCTTTTCCTTCTCATTCATTCTCATTTCACATCACCTTTCTGCATTAATTCCCAACTGCTTCTCTTGTTTACGTTATATAAGCTTGTAAGGCAAATTCTCAGATCATATGTCATCTGCTTCTGTGCTGAATTGTTTCTGTCATCTATTAGCCTTTAAATAATTCATGCCTTTCTGTATTTAGCTACATCCTTTCTCCATCACATATATCATTATTTCCATCTGTGTTGTCTGACTTAGAGTAATATAATGCAGGACATTTAAAATAATTTACATTGATTTTTCTTTTTTTCTTCAGCAATATATTCTTTCTGCTTCAACAGGCAGCAGAAATGTTCCTTTTGCTATTAAAGCAGAACTTGCCATTGGCACTGTAAGAGGTGACTGAAGGAAAAGCTTTTTTTGTCCTTGTTCGTTTTTACTCCTTGCTCTCAACAGTTATATTAAAACATTGCAAACAGACATCAATTCAGTGCCTACATGTTTCTGAATATGCAAAGTGAAAGAGAAGAAAAAGACATATTTATCAATTTCTTTTGCACAAGGCAAAGAGGGAGTTCTCTTTGTTTTAAAAAGAGTAGGAATTGTCTGGAAGATTAGCCTACTTTTGTCAGCACTGATAACACGATAACATGATGGGTTCCACCCTGGAAAGTCACACATAGCTGATGAAAACAGCCATATGATAAGAAGTACATTTAGTGGCCACCACAGATCTGGGAAATTTCCATGAAATTCAAGTACCTGTTTCCTCCTCTATGAGCCTGGGAAAATCACAGTGCCTCTGAATCCTAAGGGTGCTCTAGGACAAAGAAATGCTGTCCTTGCCATGCTGTGATGATGATAGAACCATTTTCCACTCTTTAATGCTTATTTGTCATGTTCCTAGAGCATTCAAGAATTTATTTATCAAAGTAACTGGACTTTTTGAAATGCATTTTCTCCCTTTCAGATTAGGAAAACTAGGTCCTCACCATGTTCTCTGGGCTGCAGAAAACCTTGCCGTCTTTGAAGAAAGTCCAGAAAGGCTTCACAGCTCCACTGTTTACTGGCTAGCTGGCTCACACAGGGACACACTTGTATATTAACATTACTTCATTAGTTAGTAGTACCAATTATGATTCCTTTCAGACAGAATTTGGACAAGAACCCAGACCTGCCACATGGGTAAAAGAAATTCAATTTCTTTTAAAGTTAAAGAGTGTTGGACCCCCATGTAAGCCTTGCTGGTGAATGCTCCCGCTGACTGGTTAAAGCTTAGATGGAATGAGCCCAGAAGCTGCATTTAAGAGTCACTGTTTTCAACTCAAATTCTTCAATGTTCAGAAAATAAGCTAACTTTTGTTTGTGCCCTGTGTACAGTAATCAAACCTAACTGATGATTAACCATTATTTTCTTGCTGTTAGTGGGATTTACACTTTCTCCTTTGCTGATTCAAAACATGTACCCTTGGGTGAAAATCACAATGCTTTCAAAAATGCTAGTACAACTCTCCTGAAAACATATATTCATAGACAGATTGAAAAATCATGGACCTTTTATAAGATCACAGTGGGTTCTTAGTAAATAAAATACTCAAATATATAATTTAACATAAAATAAATCTAGTAGCCCTAACAGGCACTGCCTACTTTTTACCATTATGATTTGTCTTCTATTGGCAATATAGGAATTGCAGCTGTATAGATAAAGAGGGAGTAGCTTCTGAAGACAAATCTTCTAAACTTGGCAACTCCTAATAGCACTAAACATCACTAAAATTGTAGGCTGTGTGTTTTCTCCAATGCATTTGAATTCCCTGTGCTCATGACGAATTCGAAGTGGATGAATAGGTAAGTTAACAGCTTGACAGCAAGGGAAATGAAATGTTCCTCCCCAGGATTTTTATAAGCAGTATAACACACAGGTCTCAGCAGCAATCTCACAAGTGAAAGAGTTTCTGGAAGTCATATGTTTCAAAGACATAGGTATTATTCTTCTTGGTGCAGCAGATGTAATCACATAAAAGCTTCTTCTACAAGTTTAATCATTTTTCTTGAATTTTCAAACTACTAAAAACTGAAATTTAGTATTTTATAATATTGCAATAACATGAAGATGCCTTAAATTCATTTCTTTTGGCTGGTTAGTAGAAAATGATATGGCCATGTACTACCTCCCCAACCACAAAGACATCCTGCTACTTTAAACAGACAGGTAATGCTGGAGCTGTCAAAAATTCATTGAGTGCTTACTTTTGACCGTAAGGATGCTCACTGCACTTAGAAGTCAGTTCCAGTGACCACATCAATCTCATCACCCAGCCTATAAATTCCTGTGCCCTCTTCAGATATAGAAATCAGAGAAGTATCTAGGTTACTTGAAGAATAGAAAACACTTACCCTTTGGAGGCATGCTGACATTACTCTTACTCCCTACTAGGAGTGTAGGTACCTAGGCTGTTATTCCAATGATGAGATGCCAAAAAGATTTTCATCATATCTGTTACAGAAAATGAATGTTTCTATTGTTCCAAGGAGAGCAGTTTCCCTTAACAAAACCTGATATCGTTCATAGGGAAAGATAATTGACAAATACTGCCAGCAATATATGTTATATCATTTGATGGTTCTCCTTCAGGAGCACATATGCCTACGTTAATGCAGTATTGAGAAACAATTCATCACAGGATATGGTAACACATTTGTGCCTTTGGATGAAACAGCAACGACCTTGCTGTCTTGATTATGTTTACCATTAGAATTATGGTGAGTGGCTGTAAAAACTCTGCTAATTTCAAACACACATATATATTCCTAATAATCTAGGAATTTATTCCTGTACATTTTTAGAAGTTGTCACATAAAATAAACCCATGAACTGTTCATGCCCAATTAAAACATATATTTTCCTTTCTTTTGTTGTGCTTATATGACTAGGATTTTATTAACCTAAAAGTATTTTCTTTTGGTTTTCCAAGAAGAAAAACATCCATGTGGAAATGAAAGCACTATGCATCAAAACGGTTGTGACAGGGTCAACACAGGCTTTGAATTGTTTTCTCTAAATTAAATTCTGCAGAATTTTAGCTCCTTTCAGGTCCTTTACTACCAGGATGTTTATACATCTGATAATTTTGATATTCTCAAGCAAAACCAGTGATAGGTGGAAGTGCAATACTAATGGTTTAGTGACAGTATGCCTTAAGGGTTTTTTTATTTAGCTGACATTATGGCAGTGAATTTGAAAGTGTACTAACCCTACATTAATTAATATAATTTCAAGCAGCTTTTTAGTCCTTTTAGATTTTACTGAAAAAACAAACTACATTGCCCATACCATTATATGTAAATATCACCTAGGAATATTGGTAAATAGCTGATTTTAAAAAATATTTGTAATAATTTAGCAAGCAGATTTTACACACTGGCATCCTATTTTTCAAAATACAGGGAGTGCTAATTAAATCTTAAAAATGCACTTCTAAAAAAGGAGAGAGGTAGCCAACAAATTCAAGCCATAATAAAGCCACAAGAAAAGACTGGCAGGGTGTTTGTAGGCAATTATAGCTCCCTGCATGATGGTGTAAGGCACGAGGGATGCAAGCCAAGCAATTTCAACTGCCTGTTAAAAGTAGTAATCTCTCTGGAAGCTCAGTTGTTAATTTCATGCTATTACAATAGAAACTAACTTCCTCTGTTTTAATCAGCTGAGATACTATCTATTATCTGTAGAACAGAACCAGCCAAGAATCCAAAGCCAGGGTGGAGCAATGGAGGTCACCCTTCCTCTGCCTCCTCTCCCCCTCTTTGCTACACTTAACCATCCCTTCCTACCAAAAAAAGTATTCCTCCCTCAGCATTTATCAATACTGAGGCTTGGGGTGTTTTTATTTGGCTGTTCTTTGAATTAGTTAAAGCTAATAACAAAGCACTTTACCTGTTATCAGTTAATGTCTTCAAGTTGTCTTCAAGCTGGTGAGTTTGTTCTCCTTTGTTTCATTAGTTCTACCTATTTCTCCTGTCGTTGAACATACACACCTATGGTATACCAAATTTCTACATCCTGGTCAGGCTCACAGGCTGCCTGGGAAAGTCAATAGGATCCAAGAAAACTTTAATGCAGTAATTAAGCTGCTGTTTATGGTCTTCTGCATAGGCTGTGTTTCAGCACACAGCCAAAAAAGCATGCTGCACAGAAGGAAACATATAAAGAATAACAGTAGCAGCAGATGTTTTTATTGTATATCACTGTAAATAAAGGAAACCTTAGACTAACTTGCCAAATAACTTCTGTAATCCCAGTATTTACCAAACTTAATGCTATAAAAATTATCTAAACCTTTGGTTCATTTGAAATTATTTACAGGCAGCTACATGTATCATTGCTACGTTGTATTTTTGAAATAAAATTATTAATACCTACTTCAAAATGCTATTTTCCCATAATTGCTTACCCATAAAATGTGATCGCTTGTAGTTCATATGGTCTTCTTTAAAATAATAGATGAGTGGGTGATTGCAGCTGGGGATGAAAGCAATTAAGTGATGATCACTGGCTTTCTCCTATGTACAGGGTTTCACCGGGCAAAGACATCACAACAGGCATTAGCTGTCACTTGTCTGTCAGCATTGGAAGAACCTGTGGGCTGGTAACTTATTTACAGTCTCTCACTGATGAAGCAGGTCAGAATTGCTCATGACCAGGCACATGACTGCTGATGCATTATCAGGGTGCACCTGTTGTAGGTGCAGGAGTGACACACTTCAGCTGTAAGAGAGAAGTAGCAATATATTTATTGATGTAAAACAGTGATTTAACAAGACTTGTTAGCAAATGTGACAGTGGTTTAACAAAATTCAATGGCAAGGTGCACTGGATTACTTACTGCATAGAGGACAGGGTCAGACAAAACTGTCAGAGACCCTCCCTTTGAGTCAGGAGCTTCAGAAAGGACCCCTTGCTTTCTAAACTTCTCAGAGAGGTGTCTAGGTTGGTCAACAGTTTATGTCTAAAGGATCGTGTATGCACAGTCAATCCTTTATATCACTTAGCTAAGATGCAATTTTTAGGACGCTGCAAAATCACTTAGTGAGAATCTGTTATGGCAAGGGATCTCTCAGCCTTGAGGAGCAACCTTGAGAGGCATCCCTAGACAAAAGGAGATGCTGACATGCAGCCTCCTGCCATGCTGGAGAGCTCAATGCCCCTAAACTTGTTCACTATTTATGGAGTAAGATAATAGTCATGTTCGCATACCAACTACAGAAATTTGGCTGAGTCAGACCTTGGACAGAATTATGGTTGTGTGTGGTGGTGGTGCACATTGTTCAGATTCACCATTGACTACTATCTTGCTATCTGTCTCCCCAGAACTGAGTTATGACACAGTTATCACACCCCAGACACATCCATTACCACCACCACTGGTAGCTGTCACTTGAGCAGAGTTCAAAAATAAAGCTGAGGTTGGGGGAGAGGGGAGAAGGGGACCACACCCCCACAGCACCAAAAGCAGATCTGTTGCTCTATTGGGCAAATGAATCACACAGACACTGCTGAAAAGAAGCAGCTATTTTCTGGTCCTAGCCAAGCCCTAGAGAGATCAGCTTTCTAGGAGGTAGAAGGTGCCCCAGACAGCAGCTCTATATCAGCAGATGATACCCCTCACCAAGATAAACTGTGAACTGACTCTTTCTATCAGCAAAACAACATTTCTCCAAGACAGGAAAAGGGTACAGAGAGATGTCGTTCAAGGCTGAATGAAAAATTTTCTTAGCAGATCCACTGTCCATAAGACATTTTTGACTTTTATCATTCACTTCATTGCATTGCTGGAGAGAAGGACAGGCTATTTGACCTCATCGCAGCCTTCCAGTATCTGAAGGAGGGCCATAGGGATGCTGGGGATGGGCTGTTCATTACAGACTGTAGCGATAGGACAAGGGGTAAGGGGTTAAAACTTAAACAGGGGAAGTTTAGATTGGACATAAGGAAGAAATTATTTCCTGTTAGGGTGGTGAGATGCTGGAATGGGTTGCCCAGGGAAGTTGTGAGTGCTCCATCCCTGGCAGTGTTCAAGGCCAGGTTGGATGAAGCCTTGGGTGCCATGGTTTAGTGTGAGGTGTGCCTGCTTATGGCAGGGGGGTTGGAACTAGATGATCTTAAGGTCCTTTCCAACCCTAACTATTCTATGATTCTATGACCCACTGTTGGAGTATGTTACATTTAAGGCAGAGTTAGCCTGACATCAGCTATATGGATGAAAGAGACAGTTATTCTCGTGCACAAGAAGCATTCCAAATTATATAGTTAATAAGAACTAGTGTCTTGAATCAAAAGGTATTGTGCTGCATATCCAAATAAGATGTAACTGAGTTCATAAGTCTCTGTAAAATATCTGCTCCAGAGTTCGAGGATTCCTGCTGAGAGAAAAGAAGAGACAAATAGAGGACTCATGACTTGTTTATTAATATAGGAAAATATAGAGCTAGTAAAGGATACAGTAAAGGATACTTCTGATGTTTGGTTATTTTACCAACCCCAAGGACCCTGTGAAGACAATCAGTTACCAGCTTTGAGAATCATTGTTGCAGTGTGAAGTGGCAGGCTCAGCCTTAACGGGAGTCCCCAAGTAGGCAACGTTGATCTAGCTGATATGAGGTTCTGCCTCCCCCATATCGTATGTGGCTCAGGCTTTTATACTGACCAAAATGCACATTCATTCCGATGCAGAGGGCCAGCCTACATCAGAAGAAGTGGCCAGCAATATCTAGAAAGGTCTCCAAGGGTTGAGACTTTTCTAGGGAGTTCTAAAGTGTAACGTTCCAGGTAGGAACCAAAGCTGGACTGTCTGGGGAGCAGCCAAAGTAAGACTCTCCTGGGAAGAGCCAAACTGGACAAACAGTACTTTCTATCTTTGTGTGTTTCACCACGGACCATAATCTGTTGTCCCTGACACAATATGCCACAAAAGAAAGAAAACTCAATTATTTTCCAAGAATAAAAATACAAATTATGATAGTAATAAGATGAAAGACAGGTGTTAGCTCCAGGAAAAGATGAAACTTCTTTCTCATTGGTATGCAGTCCTGGGTCAGTAAGATAGCATTAGGTTTCTCTCTGAGCTGTTCTAATTCACTGCAAACAAAATTTAGCCTCAGCTAATATGCAGAGGCTTCAAACAGACAGGTCAGTAGCAAGGCCAGATGTACCAGCTGGTTTTAGAAAGGAGTTATCCAAAGTTTGTACTATCAAGCTCTAGGGTAGAATCTCAGCAGGACACTCCTTTGAGCACAACACCATGAAGAGAACTCCTAGGTTTGTTCTGTTAAATTAAAGGTGGAACCATAGAAATTTTCTGGTTCTTTTTCTCTATTTCTCCTCTAAGTGAGCTTAGTTTGATAAACTTTGAGAGGAAGAAGATGGGAAATACATTGCAGATCAGATTTTCAGCTGGAGAAGTCAATGTTATCCTTTTTACCAAGGTGATTCTGTTGACTCATGTCAGGATCTCATCCGCTGGGTTTCAGCAAAGGTAACCAGAACCCTTGGGATTCTTCATTAGACAGATGTATCTGTCAGATTCTTTCTTCATCACTTGTTCCTCTCTGGTTTTCCTTATATCACTGCAGAGCTCCATTTTAGATCTGAAATCTTAAGCATGGCTTAAAATCAACCACTAAGGCAACACTGCTCTAAGGCATTGCTCTGCCCTCAGCTTGTAGATAGACCTCTGTGGGTAGCACTCAGGAGCCACACTGGGGCTGGCTGAGGAAGAGTAGCCCTGCTGACCTGCTCCCCTGGAGGTGTCAGTGCAAGGTCTATGTGTCTTTGACATCTAGCTAGTCATTCTGGGATGCAAAGTTTAGGAAGAGCATGAAAAGAAAGCCAGAAACAAATGGAAGAAATTATGCGATAAAAATGTTTTACACTATTCTTCTAGTTTTACACTATTCTTCTTTCTTGCTCTTGGCTGTCTGCTTCAACAGGGTTTGTTGTTTGAAACTAATTCCTCAAGATCACTGGAACAGCTGTAATAACTTGTGACAGATGACAGGTTTGGCTTACACAGATGCATAAACTGAGGGTGACTCATATGCCCGGGTCCTGAGCACCTACAGATCCCACTGAAAGGCCGGGGAAGAATTCCACTACTTCCAAAAACTCACATCAGAAAAAAATCTCCTATAATATGTACACAGGAGAAGGGGAAGGCCTTTTTCAGGCTTCATTTCTTCTGTTTACTCAGGAGAGGTGTGATATGCTCTTCAATCAAGGGAGTGGAAGATATTAGGAGGAGCACAGCTGCTTGTTTAAAACAAGTGAGCTTAAGCCAGCCTGCAGTCCTCCTGGGACAATTCCATGTCCTGAATTAAGTGTGCAAATAGTTACATTCCCAAATTGAACACTGTTACTGTCATCAAAGACAAATATATAATTCTACCATATAGCATATTATTGTTTGAGAAGATGACACAATCATGCCATTGGAGCTTTCATTGAAACACAGAGGTTGATCTATAAATAGCTTGAAACTTATCAATTGGGTGGAAAAAAATGCGTATTTTTAAACTCACAAATGCTGTGTTCTTTCAATTACATTCTTCTGTGCCCTAAAATAAACATAAAAGCTACTATATGCTACTCTAAGTTTAAGTTCATATTTAAGATTTTCAATTTCTTTCATTCATGATCAGCTGGGCATTGATGCATATGGTTTCATTTCCACAAAAAGGAAATGATTCATTAGAAAGAAATCTAACAGCAAGCAAAGTTCTCCTATTTCCCTCTTGCAATTTGTGATAGTCATAGGTTAAATATCATCATAACTTCTGATACCAATTTTTTTTCTTATAATGAGCTCCTAGTTTCAGAATTTTGTCGTTTTTTGAAACCCACATGTCTGCTTTAGTTCAGACATCACTTTTACCAGTATGTAACTGAATACTTTAATAAGAAAAAGGATTGAGTAAATACACTCTCTCCAGCAGACTAGATGCTATTACACTTACGGTGAAAAGGTAATGAGTCTGCCTGAAGGAGTCATGAGTTTACATAGAGAAATAAACATAGATGACAATTGCTTTGAGAAAAGGATATTTGCAAAAGGTTTGTACTCTTATGAATAACTTATTAACTTTGGGATAATATGTAATTAAATGGCTACAACATACATAGGGATTCCTTCAGACTGCACCCTGAACCTGTTTGTCAGTTTACCAGTGCTATACTGCTAAGTGTGGATGCAAGAGCTTAGCACCTACTGAACAGCAGATAGGAGCTACAAATCCTCTTTGTATGTATAGTGTTCTGAAGAAAGCAGACGTTTTGGTCTTGTGTAGCCAACATATGTGCTCTTAAATAGTTTTGCTAAATTAATTTGCATTGCATCCCATTTGTTATTGCTGTCACGTTTCTGTTGACTAAAAAGGCACCACCATTTTACATTAAAGATATACACAATTCCTTCTCTTAAAGTGAGTAGTGATGCTACAAATGAGGATTCAGAAACTGCCACACTACTTTGAAAGTATACTCAGGATGTTCTTCTAGGACAGTACTGAATGTGGCAAAGAGGAAAATAACATCAAAATGAAGGAATGAGAATAACTTGGGTTTTTCTCCATGACCAAAGTTCTTCAAAATGTTCCCTTATTTTTGGCAAAAAACAAATGTTAGAATGTAATAACATACGTCTTCTTCTGAAGCCAGAAAGTACTAAAGGTTTTTTTTGAGGAAAAAATGAAAATATTGGCAGAGGCTGTATTTTCCCCTCTGTCCTGTGGGATTGATAATAGCATTACAGAAACACATAAAGCACCCTCTAAAGCCCATGATGTAAGTAAATGATAATAAACTCATTGCTACCAAATTGACAAGCAGCCTCACTCTTTCAAAACCTTTTTTCTAAAGTGAGGTACAACTGAGCAAGAGTGAGGCTTTCAGAACCTGTGATGTTCAGATTGCTCATTAGCACCTACTTGGAGACAGTCACTCTCAATCTGAAAATTTAAGTGATTCATTGCCTGTCTATGAGGTGTTCATTTTTATTGCAGTCAACAGCTGAAATGTCAGAACCAAAAGAATTTCCACGAGCAGATGTATGAAATGATCCAAAAAGAGAAGGGAAGGTCAATGCCACTTACTTGCATTTCTTTCATGCATTTCTTTATTAGTTATCTTGAAAGAAATAACAGAAATATAGAGTTTCTCTGCAATTTACTGAATACTGTAAAGTTTAGCAGAGTAAAATATACAGCCAGGTGCGCTGTATATTGGAAATCTTTATTTTCTAACATAGCTATGCCTATATCATAATCAATGACTAATGTTTAAAGTGCCTTGTGTGCTTAAACGAAAAAAGCTAGAAAAGCAACATACACTTTATTATCAATCTGAGGTATGTTCTTCACTGAAAGAATTGGACAAAGGTTGGAGAAAGTGACATAGCAGAAAACTATTGCCCAAGAAAAAATAACTGTAAATTATACATGTTTAAGCTGGACCAAATACATTTCAATTTGCAATTTACTTTATCATATTTTCATTTAGTTTCATAAGCATTCACTACTTTTATATATTTTGAAGTACCCTTTTGTTCTGTGGGGCCTTATGATGGATGCAGTAGGCCAAATCCATCTGAAGTATGTGAAATAATTCTTACTGACATTTCTTACATAAGCTTCTGTTTGGACACCTGTTCTTGACTTTTATGGCAGATGTGGCTAAACTCTTGCTTTTGTCTGTATATTTACTTACAAACTATTTTAATTGTCTTCTTTCTTTAACGGAAACTCTCAGTTTCTTCATTTTTAGGTCTAGACATCCTAAGATCTGCATTCTCAACTTCTGAAGTATATCTACAAAGATAGGAATTGAAAAATTGTTTATGCTACCTGCTCATTAAAATGCATAAATACACACAAACCTCACAAAGTTACTAGGTTACTTGGAGTTTGCACAAACATCTAAAAATATGGATTATTTCCTGAGTTGCCCCACTTTGTAGCACCTTAGAATCCCAGATGATCAGCTTCTCCCATCAGACCTCTCCCATTTGCGCTGGCTACAGTGAACCAAAATGAGAAAGTATCTCAATATGTGCTCATTTCTAAGTGTTATCTGAAGAAATGCAGTTGAAAAACACTCTTAATCACAATAGCGAATGAAATCAGTGCAAGCCTAAAAATAACAAATGACAACATACAATTATGCAAGAAGTTCATGTGCTTCACAGAATACTTGTACCTGATCCCAAATCTCACTGGTGTATAATCACAGATCATTTTAAAAAATATTTTCTTCCAACAGTAGATGCTTTCAGCTCTTATTAAAATGTAGTCATGTAGTTCATGCCTTAGACACCATACTTCAAATCAAAGATAAGTGAATAATTCTACCGCATAGTGTTCATTCAATTTCACCTCTTTCCAGTAGGTTGGAAAGCTAAATTATTACTTTGATCATCTGTTGTCATTGTAGTGGACTGTTTCAAAGCCATGCATTTAAACAAAAAAAATATATTTTTCTTTTAGTAATCATATAAGCTGGTAAGAATTTCATTTAAAATATTTATTTTTCATATCATTTCCCCCCAAACAGTGAATACCTCTTCACTGGTCACTTATTAAGGAAATTTTGGTTTTGTTTAATTTGCAGTTATAGACCATCCTGAGAAGGTGAGACTTGTGTAACTTAATTTTAGGCATCTAGAAACTCAGCACCTAATTTGAGTTAAATTCATTCTGAGTAGTTGCACAAGACATGCAGTACCAAAGTGATTCATACTAACCCAAAATATCCAGCTTTTTAACTTTTGTATTTTATCCATTTTGTTCAAAAACAACATATGCTGCATTACTTATTGGCATGCCAAATTTGTTTTTCTTAATAGGGATTTGTGCCACTCTGTATTCTAGTGGAAACAAAAAGTACATTAAAAATGTGCAAAATCAATGTTTTTATTAATTGAACAAAGCCTTAAAGATACAGAATGTAAAAGAAAAAAATGATGTATAAAAATGCCTAACTAAATAGAAGTAGTGAACAAAAGCACAAACTTCCTGTGGTTATTATGAAGCACCTATTAAGAAATATTCAAATGCTAAATATGATTAAGTTGGTCTGCAAAGCAAGTTAGATGTTACTGTCCTGTAACACTACTAAGTATGTTGTACCTAGCTTGTTCAATGCATGAAAACAAAAAAGATTACAGTTGGCACCTCACTTTGGTCTATGAATTCTCCTGTGTACATAAACCTCAGTGTTAGTGTTCTTGTCAGCTTCAGATGTGACACTGATACCTTGTGTGAGTGCAGCAGAAAGGCAGCCTTTCATCTGCTTGAAGAAGCAGACAGGATGTGGATAGTTACCACCTCTAATCAATAAACTAGCCTGATTAGAGTCAAACTGGGAAAAGTTATGGTTCATTTTGCAGATTCAATTTGCATGACAACTACACAGCTTTTCGTCATTGAACAATCTCCAAGTAACTATTTGCCTTTCAACCATTTGTTGGTATGTAGTGACAGAAAAACAAAGAACCTATTGAAATGAAAGACTGGATGCCCATGAAAAGAAAAGGCAGAACAGATGTCTGGATTTATTTTTTTTTTTCAACTTAGTTTTTCAGCTCATTTTTATAAACAATGATGCAAATCTTAGAGCTTATATCTCTAAAATCAGCACAGCTGGTCTTCCTAGATCAAATCATACTGTAGAAGGCTATCATTCTCTAACTAATATTATTAATTATAACTATTGGCAGAGGACTCAAGCACAAAGGTCTGTTCCTGGTCTGAAGATCTGATAGCCCCTGGCAGACAGCACTGGATTACTGTTACATTGAAAGCATGTTACAGGCTTCAAGAGCAAGACCTGGGGAAGACTATAGCCACTACTTCATCCACAAACACAAGATGCAGATGAATAGCCAGAGAATATTCCCTGGCCTGATAAAGAGAGTATTTTGGAGTATCTCTTGTGAGGAATATTATTTCATAGCATGATTAGGAAGTCTGTGTGGAATAAGTTTTACAGAAGGAAGATGAAGGTGGTCAGATTTAGATATCATAACTGTGAGGGAATCTAAGGCCACAGAGGTACCTGTCATACTGAAGAGACAAGAGATGAAGAAAGATACTAAGGTTGTCAATTAAGGTTGTCAATACTAAAATCTTGGTAAGTTCAAATTTGTTCAAAGTTATTTTAGTGAAATTAACTATGCCAAGTTAACAATTAGATTTTGGTTTTGTCTTTCAAAACTTCATCATAAAAGGTTTAATTTTGCAAAACCAAAGCCAAAGCTGGTTCTTTGAAACCCTGGTATAAACAAAACTCTGGTATAAACAAAACTCCATATACAAATTGCAGTATAGATGCTTTGCATCTCCCCCTTTTATCTGAATCACCTTCCTGATGCAGGTTACAGTTCAACATTCCAGAAATCCATTAATTATTAGTGTCAAAGATAGATTATTTAACAAATAAATACAGATTACATTTTCCAACTGAAGTAGGCAGGAATATTTAAGTCAAATATCCTAGACAGCTAATTTAGTATCAGATTTCTCACCAAATTAATGGCAATTTATAACACCTATAGGTTTATAACACTGACTTGTCTTCAGGATAGATGCCGATAATTTTTTTTTGTAACAGGCAGAGGATTTAGGTAGCTGTTCAAGTTGCAGTACACACAACTACAGCAGCCACACTGCGCTGAATTTTCTTCTATTTTTCAGAATGTCCATAGCAATTACACTTCACTACAGAAACCAGGTGTTGGCACCACCCTCCTTCTGTAAAGAAAAAAGAATGAACACGGCTCAGTTCATAGAAAGAGCCATGATTTGGAATTGTTACAAGGAGGGAACAGGTGGAGTCTATGTATGTCCCTGTCTAAAGCAACAGCATTGAAAATGCTTGAGAAGTCAGAGAACTCAGTATTTCCTACTGGCTTGCACTAGATCGATTCGCCTATTGGTCATTTTCCATCCCATCCTAATGTCTCTAATTTTTGCTCTTAAACTGCAGGATATACCTTCACATCTAACCCACAGTTCTGGATTCATCCCAAGGAACTGAGGTGAAGAATGCTCTCTGATGTGGCACCAGGTAGAAGATTTAAGTGAAGAAACTGGAGTGAAACATAGAGAGGAGCATAATTTTTGGTTGCTGTTGACTCTCACTATTTCTGATTTAGTATGAATATGAAGACCAAAGAAATACAGCTTAGCAAATTTATTTTATCAGCTAGAACAATAATACATGTTTAAATGGCAAGTAACTAAGCTTAAGACAGAGATTATCAGAAAGGTATGTCAGTAAGTATAAAACAGATAAAATTGCTAGTTTCTGCATATTCCAGTGTTCCACCTGAAAGTGTCAATGTTTTAACTAAGCCATCTGGAAATACTAAGATGATATACAGTAGCAAAAAAGTGCTTATTGAGAGTTTAAGCTACTTACAGGTCAAATTCCCAAGCGAAGGTTAAATCAAAAAAGTTAAAGAGAAAATTGCATTATTTCCATAGTGACAGGCAAAGTAAATTAAATTGCTTTACCAGTCTGAAAAACACATAAGTGTGTAAGACACAGTAAGAAAAACTATTGCAGTGCTTTTTAGTCACTTCTGTGGACACTTTCCTGGGACCCTAGGGATAGAAAAGGGTCAAGATACATTCATTTCTATTATGTTGAAGAAAAAGACTTTAAGTATTTCTTCTTGCTTTTGTTTAAGTAGTAGATGTGAAAGTATCACAGAGAAAAGAAAGAAAAGTTTTCCTTAAAAAGAGTCTCTTGAGTTGTGTTGTGAGGGTTAGTACATGGTATTGTTAAAACTTGGAATATGAATAAAGCCTGTGCTCGAAAAACACTTGAGGAATAAAGCTCTGATTAAACTAGTCATGGGTATCATTTGATAAGTAGTGAAACAGGACATTGTTGAGAAAGGAATAATCCTGCTTTCCTTTTATAAACCTCACAAGCATTTTCAAAATATAACAGAAATAAGACAGATACCTCTTCAGAAAATGAACCTTTGCTGTGGCTTCTCTTTCAGATACAGCTGGATTTGCAAAACTAGCCTCCTTTTTCTAATTTGTCGAAACTAAGTACAAATTTCTAAAGAAAAGCATTTGAAAAAGAAATTTCGAGAGGTGTAACCTGTAAAAATTCAGGTCAGAAGATAACATCAAATCTCTGTTCCCCAAATTCTTCTGGAAACTTAGAGAAATACAGGAACAGACACGTTGCGCACAAAATGCCCTTTTCTTTTTGTGGTTAGTCACAGCAGAATTTGTAGTCTATTAACTCTCATTGCTTGTCTTAGGTTTGTATTTTTCCTTCCTCCCTATGTTACTAATGGTAACAAGAAAGAAGCCATATTTTTTAAGGTGTTAAGAGAATTTCTAAGCAAAGAATCCTTCTGTTCAAGCTTCTTTTCTTGGCATGTTTAAGTGTCAGCTGTATTTGAAATATAACAGAGAATTTGTTTATGGAAGAAGTACCAGGAGGGAGAGGTTTTGGCTAGGACTTTCAGGGTTCTTGGTACATAGACGCTTGGCTAAAGCTGTGGAAAAGTAAAGGCACTACAAAGACATTCCTGGACCCCTTTCAAAAACAGTTGCTATTCATCATCTGGGACAAGCAGCTGAGGAGATGTAGGGTAGGCTATTGGTCAGACAGTTCAGGACTGTTCAATAATTAACAAGCGGTCAGCAAATCCTGGGCCAGTTATTCCATTACTAAGAGGTTATGTGTTGAATTATGTGCTCCTCATCACATCTTTTGGTGCCAAGCATCATGCACTCCTGTGTAGTTGCCAAAATCCTGATTCCTTTCCTTGTCATCAGTGGTCTTATTTTGTGACACTGACATAGAAAGCCAAATCATGGTGTTGTCCAACATTGATTCCTCTATCGAGAAAACTTAAAGGTCCAGCAGATGGTATCTTTATTGAGGACTTCTTGCCAGACTACTTTCTTCAGTAAGCAAAGGCAGTCAGGTATGCTAGCAGGTCATGTAGGATTTTTGTGTACTAACAAAGTAGGATGGGGACCCATCATTTTCTTTGGCAGTTGTAAGCCTGGCAGAGGAGCAAATGTTTCCAACACTCAGAGCCTACAAGGTTCTTATATATCTCACTTAAATAAAGAAATCCTTGAATTTTGTGTCTTCTTTTAAACAGCCAATAGGAAAGATCACCTTTGATGCATATTTACTGTGTTAACAAACAATGACAGAAGGAAATTTCCATAGAAACTTGAATAAATCGTTACTTGGTAACCAATCTGGGGAGTCCTTATCATTCCCAGTTAAAAATTGATGTATGTTTTTTTTAACAGAGCTTTAATCTCAGAATCACATTTAAGGAATGGAATTTATTTTGAGGAAGAGCATATTTAAAGTCAATAATATTACATTTATTACAGCTTAAATTTGGGAAAACCTTCCAAATTGCTACTAGCTTCACTTATAGTGATGATGTTTCTACCAAAAAAAATTGTTTGTAAATGAAAAGAAGAAATTGGGCAGATGACTGAAACAAAGAAGAATACAAGGACTACTGAAAGAAATGTATGCTTGATTTACTGATTGTAGAGAAACAAAGACTTTGAGAAGTAGATATTAAAAACAAAGTGTGAATAACATGCTGTGGTCAATCAAAATAAAGTGCAGATCACAGATGAGGATATTCGGAGAGAATTACCTAACTGGAAAGCAACTGGGAATGAAGGGAACCTAAAATCAACAGTTAAGGGATTTGCAAACATAAATCAGAAAATGTATGCAAACAATCAGGAAAGAGTGAATTTAACTGAATAGTTTCAAGAAAGATCTTGTTAATAAAAACTGTTCTTACACAGTAAAATATTAGTGCTAATATTTAGCTTATATTCTGTTTTTCAAAGATTTGGGTGTAACTGAAATGAATTAACTGTATTATCAAAAAACTGCCAAACAAGTTGAAAGTAATGATAGGATTCCTCAAGAACAAGAAGGGTGCCAAAGTTTCGGGTTGTAAAGAGCCATTGGATAGCAGACAAAGATGTCATCCCTGGCAGTGTTCAAGGCCAGGTTGGATGAAGCCTTGCACGTCATAGTTTAGTGTGAGGTATCCCTGCTTATGGCAGGGAGCTGGAACTAGATGATCTTAATGTCCTTTCCAACCCTAACTATTCTATGATTCTATGACATGTAGAGGAAAACTTTGGCAAACAAATGAGGAAAAGCCTGCAGTTTAATTGCATAGATTACACTGCATTATACAATAGTAACACTGATAGAAATGTGTAGTATATTTGAATCTTTCATGGGTATATCTTATTAGAATTTAAAATGAATAAATGAATGGATTGATGAAACAGGAAGACAAGTTTAGGAAAAGCATAGTTTGCTCTTGTTTATCTCCTTGTTTGGTTGGGTTTTTTTTTTACGTTGCAATTATTGAAATGCATGGGAAATGCTATTAAAAAACTAAAAGAACAAATACTATATGTTTTATAGGTATTAAAAATATGCAGGTTTTCCTTGATATTAATTCCTCAGTAAAAACCTTCTGAGATTTGAGAGTTGGTAGTTAGATTTAACAGTCTTGTGATACTAAAAGGAATTGCAACAGTGCCACAGGAAAGAGGCATGAGTTATCCAGCAGTGCAGATGTACACAGCTTTATGCAGCAGTTAAAGAGAATTATGATAAGGAAACAGAAAATAAAGATTATTTTTAAGGGAAATTCAGTAATTCTTAGGCTTACTTAAGGAGCTGCAACATACCACCCAATTAGATCATATGCCTGGGATTAGTGACTTGATGAAAAGTGTATTTAAGGGAATCTGACAGGAGCAACAGGAGGAAGTTAGCACTGTATGAACCTCGACCTGGAGTGACTTTGTGTTGGCATGAAGTATACAGAAGAAAAGATGAGATCAGCGAAGGATGTCGGGGAATACAATGAGTAATGACAAGAAACTATGAGAAATGGACTTACTGGATCAAAACCAAAACTATCTGAGGAATACACTACTTCTGACAATAAGTCCTTACACAACATAAAAAGATATCAAAGCAAAAAGAGATGAAAAAAAACCCAAAACCAACCCACATGGAGTACCTTTCACAAAATTACATTGAATAAAATGGAAAAGTACAAGTGACGTGACAAAGGAAGAAGGACAGAATAGCCTGAAGTTTTAACTATGAGTGCTCAAAATAAGTCATTTGCGCAAGACATTAACACACAGACAGAGACAGATGATAGGGAAAATGTGAATTCAGACAATAAAATGTGTGGCTTGGCCTCATTAACTGTAAATCACTTTTCACTTGATGCATCTAACTGTCTGGAGATGAGTATAAATTACTACATTAGACAGTTGGCAGCAATGTACAGCAAGTAAGAAAGGAATGTTCCCTTCATAAGACACAAAGATGGAGAAAATTAGAAATTAAAAAACATTACTAATTTATTTAAATCATACTTTTAATGGAATTGGAGTATATATTAGAAGACCAGATGTGGTAATGGCAAAGAAAGGCAGAAATCCTTATCACTTTGAAAGTACAAAAAATATTGAACAGCAATGATCAGCAATTAGAATTGAAGAAAATATGTGGGATGGAAAGCAAAAATGGAACACCTGTCATTTCTAGTGCCCTGGGATTTTGTCACAGTCACAGAATGTTTGAGGCTGGAAGGGACCACTGGGGGTCATCTAGTCCAACCTCCCTTCTCAAGCAGCCTTGCCTGGAGCAGAATTGTGCCCACATGGCTCCTAAATATCTCCAAGGAAGGAGACTTTCAGTCACCATCACAGTTAAAGAAGTTCTTCTGTTGCCTCTCATCCTATCACCTGGCATCACCAAGAAGAGTCTCATCCCATCCTCCTGCTATCCACCCTTCAGGTGCTTATACACATTGATCAGATCCCCCCTGAGCCTTCTCTTCTGTAGGCTGAACAGGCACAGCTTCCTCAGTCTTTCCTCATATGAGAGGTGCTCCATATCCTTACTCATTCTAGTAGCCCTTCTCTGTAGGAGAGGCCTGAATTTCACAGGTGGTTAAGGAGAAGTTATGTGTGAAATGACAAATTTCACAGGAAAATTGCAGGAAGCACTGGGGATCTCTGGGGTAGTAAAGTCTTGCAAGGTCAACAGAGCCTGAGTAACCAGATCAGTAACACCATATAAAAGGTTAAGATTACCTAAACAATGGGAACAAAAATACCAAATGAATGTGCATAAGGGTAAAAGGTAGTTAGGCATTGATTGTTCATCTGGTAGAAGATCCAAGCAGAGAACTGCAGGTAGGTGCAAGGGAAATGAAGGAACAAAAAAGGGATGATAAGGTGTGCGAATGACACAGCCAGTACTGTCCATACATATCTGTCAAGCAGACCTGTATTTTATCATCACAGCCAGAGCAGGAAAATAAATCAAACCAGCTATTTTGAAGAACCGACAAGAGTCTAACATGTCTCTGCAATCAGTAGGACAAGCTGGAGATTGTAGAATTCTTCTCCAGACAGAGTACTCTTATGGATAAACAAAGCACCCTTGCATCACCCTGTGAGTGCCCATCCTGAGAGTGGCAGCATCAGCAACTGCCCTACATTTTCTAGAAGTGAGTTTCCAAGATGCTGTACCATATGTCTTGCTGGTTGTAGTCCTGCTGCAAATGTTTAAGTGAATGATAAAAATTGCTGAAGTTTGTCATCCTGTGCTAGGAGGTAAAACAAGGCAAGTGCATGACAGTCCTGGTGAAGATGATTATTCCAGAATGAACTTAAACGATATTCACTCCACTGCTTCCTCTGAGGCACAGTTCTCAGAAGAAGAAGAAAGGGGAGAAGGAGTGCCTCAACACACTAAGACCTTTTGCTTATTTCTTTTTCTAGTGTTTTCAGAATTACAGAGGCACCAAAGTTAAAGGGTTTGAATATTGTTGCAATTTAAAATGGATAAACCTCAGCAAATCTAGTTCTGTTCTTTGTCAGTCTAAAAGTGCTTGATATTATGTATTTACTTACATCTTTCTTATTCTCCTGCTAAGGTTCCAAGAGACAGGGCTTTATTAGTTTTCAGAAAGTTCATCAAAATCACAATCAGGAAGATTTTTCTCTCGAATTTGAGTTGGGTTTTGGATTTTTTTTTTTTGTTACTTGGACTGTATTTCTCCTTATTAAATTGAATTTCTAACAGTCATGCAAAAATTGCAAACAGAAGCTAGGACAATGCTATACTGACTATTTCCACAGCTAATAGACTATCCCCTACATGACAGTTTCCTCCCCCAAAAGATTTACAATTTTCTTCACTTTCATTATCCTAAAAAGTTCTGTCACTTCTCTGTTTTCATGCCTATTGAATATTGGAAGACCTTTGTTGTAGCTCCTCCAGTAGCCATTAGTCACCTTTCCAAACTAGCATATAGATGTGGGGCTCTGAATCTTCTCTAGGAAGTCAGTCTTTGGCTCTCTCATCATTACAATTTCTTTTCTCAGATCTCCCACCACTAATATACATAAAAACATGGTGTTCAAAAATGAATGTAGTGTTGCAGTGCAGCTTTTCTGAAAAGCAATGTTACCACCCTTTCTCATGATAAATAGATCCTCAGACCTTGTTATTTATCCAGTGCAGGCAGCAGTGAATGACCTTTAAGCAAAGAAAAGAACTTTAAAAGAGAATGCACTTCAGTACATGTGGGTAGAATATTTTTCAAATACTTCATAGCAAAGGCTTCAGAATACGCAGAAATGAACCAAATAGTTTTCTCTATATATTCAATTTTAAGTGACAAAACCATCATCATTTAAATTTGCAAATAGGGCCACAATTGCAGGCACAACTTGGGATCACTGGAGTTAGTTACAGAGGCTTTTCTTCCCATTATCTATTTTTTATGCATTTTATTCAGATTTACAAGCATGTTTGGAGACTGTGCTGAGCACCAGTGTAAGATTTTGAAAAAAGTGAAGCTTTGCTTTTGCACATCTTGGTCAGAATATGCCCCTAACCATTCGCTTAATAGCTCTTCTCTCTCCAGAGTAACACATAAAACCTGTTTGGTAATGCAATGGATCTGCTCTAATCATAGTGGAAGATGAGTGCTTACATGCCACATTTAGTTTGCAAAATTTCCACCATGTTTTTGCTGAATGTTTGCTTGAAGATTTGAGTGGTATTCTGACAGGAAGCCACAGCTTCTCCGTATCTTGCAGAGAGCTATGTGTTTAAAGTGGTATAACATGATTGATACTCATTTTTACAGTTGCAGCTACTCACATAATGCCTACCTTGGACTCACAGTGCTCCAGCCAGGATTTCCTATTGATTCTGCTTAGAGCTGGTGATAAAACACAACACAGACCAAGTTAACATAAGAGGTAATAAATAGAAGTCAACACCCAGCCTGAGTAGGAGTTTCTGTTATGGCTCAAGCTCCTCCATCTGAGCATTTTTGTCCCCAAGATATCACCAGCAGTTGCTGACCATGGCTGCTGCAGACCTCTTGGGAATTCTTGTAGCTGGAAACCCTTTAAGAACCTCAACCTCCAATAGTGAAAGGCAGTAAAATGATATGGAGAATAGATTTGCCTCCTCTCCTAGATTTGGCAGGATACTTAGAGATTTCATCATCCTGAATTTGAGTGCTGTCAATAATAAAATATTTAACAAGATTTCTCTGGAATTTTATCACATCCCAGAAAGCATGAAAACAAAGAGCAAGAATGGAAGAAAAGTTCACAATGTTACTTTCTTTAACTTTGGCTTCAAAAGATGTTTGGGGTTTTTTTCTCTTCAAGATTAGAAAATCTATGCATTTAAAAGTTTCTGATAGAGCTCTTTTCCTGATATATCATCATCTCTGATGAAACCAGGTTCATTCTAAGGTAACAAACAGTATTTTCTACTTACAGCCATAATATAGATTTCCAATTAGAATACAAACCCCAATCAAACATAACATCTAAAAGCAGGAATTATAGTTTAATTCAGTAACCCCTGTTACATCATTCCATCACAGAAAGGGTATTTAGAGAGCACACAAGAAAAAGATTTTGGCACTCCTCAATTGTAATGGACAACAATTCACAGAAAGGCTTGTACTTACCCTACAAGATCAAAGAATTACTGTGATGTGGATGTGTTTCTTTCTTATGCAGTGTTTCTTAAATTGCATAAAGTATAAGTTTTTAATCACAGTAATTGCTATGACTTTTGTATACCCTTGCTATGACTTTTGTATACCTCCATGTACAGAGTTAATGCAGAGAGGAAGGAAGCAGCGCAAGAGGGAAAATAAAATGTATCAACATGTTTTTCTTTTGAAGTATTGGCACTTTGTGCAAATCATGTTTTGTAGAATTATTGTTATTTAATTATGCGTTTCACAATATATGCTTTCAAAAGAGTTGACAAAGGTAGCACAACAATGGGAAGAAGAAAGAACATAAAATGAACGGAAGGCAACAAATTAAATCTTAAAGTGAGAATAAAACATTTCTCACCAAGTAATTTCCAATATTCAAAAGGTCAGACAAGAGATGAGAATAAGTGCAAGGATACCAACAACACAGAGATAAAACAATGGCTGACGTAATTTGATTCAGACTACAGTTGCCCTTTATCTGCAAAAGAACAGATGCTCTTGCTGTTCCAAATCATGAAACTGTAGCTCCAAAACACATTCCATTCTCCACTAAGCAGATTTAAATTTTAAATTAGTGTTTTATGTTTTAGGTAAGTCAACTACTTTTTCACTGGAAGAACTGATTTCCATCCTTTCTATCAAGGCACAGGACTCAGAAAACACTTCACTTACTTACAAAGAGTTGTGAGTGACCACTTAAAATAGGTCCTTCGCCATCATGCAGATAGGCACAACATTTACCAAAAAGCATAGAAACAGTGTTAAGAGAACAGTTCTCTCTTTGACAGATTTAATAGAAATTAATACATTAGCGTAACTAATTCCCTGATGTTTGATAGATCATAATGCTGGCAATCCTGACCTAAACTACATGGTCAGTCACTCACTTTAAGAGGTTATAAATTTATTGTTTAGTTCAGAAACAAAGTACAATGAAAATACAGTTTTTTCCCTAATAATAATAATAAAAAATAATCTTCTGATGTCCAGAAAAGGAGAAAACCAAACACTATGTCATTTATTTTTCAAATTCTAAAACTTTTCTTGAGAACAGATGATAATGTTCACTCTGAGAAACCTCAGCTTCCACCTGACACAGAAGTTGTGACTGGAAAGGCACAGGAATTCTGCTGCTTTTCTTTCCTACTTCATTCATTAAGATAGAAGAGCAGAGAGAAGGAAAGAAACAGAATATACAGTAGAATTTTGTGTCTTAATTACTCACTTTTTGTGTGAAATATAGCACTATATATGCATTTATGCAATAAGCATTTCAGTGGGGAAAGAGGAGGATGACTATTCCTGAGGGAATCAATAAAGAATCATGAAGATTCCTATAAGTACAGTGTTGCCATAATATGAAACACACCTAAATAGTCATGATGCTGCACAGTTTCTATTTTCAAACCTTTTCCATGTATAAAATTACATTTACTGATATATAGGCATGGCTTCATTTCATATGCACCCTGTACTTGTTCCACTGTGCCTACAGGAACATCGTAAAGGCAGATGCTTTACTTGGGGTGGCACAAATAAGGGGAAATTGAAAAGCAGATCAATGCTAATGCAATCACAGGAAAAAAAAAAAATAAAATCTTAATTTTATATCATAGCATTGCAGAATTTGAAGTAGATTTGAAGAAGGACTTATTGATACAAACAAGAGAACTAAAGGAATATACACACAAGCACCACCATTACCAGTGAAAGGAGATGACCAGAGAAAATCATTCAAAATGTCAGGCAGAAAGATGAGAAGAATACAGTGATAAATGAACTAAGCATGACTGGTTTCTGGAAAGAACAATGGGAATGGTCAGTATCATACAACCCTTCGGCAAAGTAGATAGAAAAAAGAACATACGAATGGAGTGATGTGATTAATCAAAGTGAAGCACAGATCATGGAACAGGAAGTTCAAAGAAGATTGAGAAAATTACCTAATTGGAAGAAAGCACCAAGAAAAAGAAGAGGATCACCAATCATTAGCTAACAAGCTTTACAAATTTGAAATACATATATGAGTAGCTAGGAAAAGATGTATTTACTAGATAATGGTAAGAAGGATTCACTTAATTAACAAGGTGGAAAATGTTTCACACTAGATCAGGCTCACATTCAGGTTTGGTGTTCCTAGAGAATGTATACAACACAGGGATGCCATAGCAAGTTCCTATCCCTGTGGAATGGACCTGCATTAGCCCATGGAGTAAAAAGACTTTCTGGGCAGCTAAAAGCAGGGCAGGCTATCCTAGCTATTGCAGAAACTTGATAATTTCTTGCAAATGTGTTCTTTTATCAGAAAAATAGAGCCCGAGGAAAAAAGGCCAGCAGAGCAGAATAGCCTTTTTCAGGAAAAGTGTTTCAAGGCCTTACCAGAGAGGATTCCTCCAAATATTTTGAAGCAGTCTTTAGATGAAATTTATCTGAGATAAGAAAAATAAAAATAGTGTGATACATCAATTTGAGCAGGAGAAAACTGGGGGAAAGGACATTTTTTGTACTTCATAAGACCAGTGAAAGCTGAGCTCATAACCCATCTGTGTCCCAGTCACCCATTATTTTTCTATTATTTTATTCCTCTACTCCTCTTTCTGGCTCAACTTTCTCTTTTTCTGTGTATTTCAACTTACTTTCCTTTCCTGCTGTGAATAACTGTCAACATGTAGTTCAGTAAGAATGTTTCTCTGGTTATGATTTAATAAACACCTATAAATTTAGATATTTGGGTCAGATATTTTGCTGATATGGCAATACAGGGTTTTATGAAGCTCTGAGAGTGCTGCCCACAGAATTCAAATTCTGCAGGATCAAAACATTTTGTTCAAATGTAGAAACCTGATACAAGTTTTCTAAATCTCACGTAATCTTTTAGCTTTGTAAATTCCTTTTGCACCCCACACATTACCAAAAGCATCTGTGACATTCCTGTTGTTTACAGTCAAGATACACAAGGTAGGTATGTCAGAAAGTTTGTGGCTTTTCTTTCAAACTTGAAAATTTTGGCCAAATATTTCTTTGTATTACTATGCTAGAATCAAATTGAAGAGACTTCTGGTATCATCTAAAATAATGCAGTATGTCAGATGATTAATTGTAGTGCTGAAAATGCAGGAAAAAAAAAGGTGTGATTATTCATGTTCTCTTGAACAAATAATTAATCTTTCATTTGCAGCTGAGCAAACTGGAGGTGATAGGTGGCTTGGGTTCTATAGAGGGCAAGAGTTATGAGGATATAAACGTTAAGTATCTTTATTTTTATTATTGCTACCAGTTCACACAAGAAATTTGGCAAGGAGTGAGAGGCTGTACTGCTGTTCAATTCCAATATAAAAAGTTTTGGCCAACCGACTATCTAAGAAATTCTTCTTTTTTCCACATGATCTAGTGGCAGGAGAGGATACAGAGGAAACTGTTCAACCAACTCTGATTAATAGGAATTAATTCAGGCAATCAGGTGGTCTTCATTTAGGTGACTGTATGCAGTACCTGGACCGATAATATTCTAAGCATCTGCTCCTCACTACTTGAGAATCTACAGAACAGATTGAATAAATTTAAGCCTTCAAAATATTGGGGTTTTTCTCTGCCTAGCAAAGGATTAGCAAAAAGCAAGCAAAGGATAATGAAAATGGCTTGCAGAGCTTTTTTGCTAATAGAGATTAACACTAGGCATAACTTAAATACCTCTCCACTTCTCTGCTCCAGAACCAAGTACCCATGAAGCAGAGCAGTTTTGTTGCTTACATCTGGATTTTGACAGCTTCATCCTTACGTGATGTACACTGAAATATGAAGGCACTATCTTTCAGGGATATTCACACACTAAAAGAAGCAAGTGCATGAGCTTAAAAGATGTATTAAATCAGGATAGTCCAATATCTCCTCTTCACTCAAAACTGTTCAGTATTAGAGCAGACCTTGTAGACCTCTTAGCAAAGACCTAGTTATAGGCACCTGCAGCTTCACACTGTCAGTCTCCTGTGCATTATGCAACAGGGACACTAATCTACATTTGAAGGGATTTTAGACATCTGTGTTCTGCCTGCATCCCAAAAGCAGAACAAATTCTTTGTACATCTCTCTGCACAGACTTGTTTCACCAAGGTAACATCTGATATATATGGCATCCAAATGCTACTCCTTTTATGTCCCACAGTGTTTTACCAGGTGTACTTCTGGTGCATATGAATGAGGAGACACTAAATTACTCCTCTGAGTGTATGTGTTTCCATGCACAAACTCCTTCAAGACCATGTATACAGACCCTCATATGGAAACCTCTCTCAATGGGGACATATAACCTAACATATGGAGACATATAACATAAGGAGTCTGTATAACCTAATACATAATTTTTAAAACCTTAGATCCCAGCTTAGACCTCTGCCTGAAGAAACACAAGATTTCTGGTCCTCCTTCCCCACTCATAGGGCACAATGACAAAAACTGCCATAATTGTGGCACCTCAGGACAGAGGGATGAGGGAGGTCTTGGCCTTGTTTTCTTTCCTGTTTACATAGAACAATGCCACCTTCTTTTCCACCTCATTTTAGTTATCCTTAGTCTCCCCAGCATCCACAATTGCCAACTAGCAGCATACTAATCAGGTCCCCATTAATTAAAGAGCAACAACCAAGACCTATAACTATTGGAAAGCAAGGAAAAATGCTTACCCAGATCTGGGTCTTCAGGTAGATTCTGAAGCATCAGCTACAGCAGCATCACAGATGAGGTCATGGAGACTTTTTTGTGCTCACAGGATGCAACATAGCTAAAAAATTAAACAGAGCCTTCCTGCCAGCTAGAAAATATCCAAAGGAATGTAATTCCTACACTGCTCCGGTTTATTGCCTTTGGTAGCCTCTTCAGATTTAAGATTTGCTGATAAGACCATTTGCCACCATTTTTTTAACTATGACAACGTTTATTGGAACAAGAAAACCTAGAAAACAGGTTTCCTTTTCATGAAGTCTTTGGATTTCTTCAACTTTTATCTTTAATTTTATGCTGCTGTTAGTGCTCTGAAAGCAGCCTCCTGATTTTCAGGTCTCCTGGGAATACTGAAAATGAAGAGTTTTTTACAAAATCGAGTGTTCAGTTGATTTCAAAGCTATTACAGATTTACACCAGCACAACTGAAAGCCAAACTTGGCTTTCCATTTGTCATTACTTACTGAGTTTGTGAATGGCCTGGCTGATGTCGTCCATGATTTATGATACAAATATTGCTGTACATTGCCAAATATTCAGAATGCTGTGCAGTTATCACTGCTGCACAAATAACAGGAACATTTCATCTAAATCCAAATACAAAAATATATCTGGATTCTCTGTCAAAGGAAAGAAAATACATGGATTATTTTCACCCTTCCTAATAATGTGTGCTTTTCCATTGTCTTTGAGACTTCATGATAGCTGTGGTTATATGGATGAGTTCCTGTATGAAATACACTTTTGCATTATTTACTGCTCCCCCAATACAGCTACTAAAAGAGCAGTGTTTGTGGATCAAAGAAAAGATCTTTCTTGCACTGTTCTGTTCAGTTATATTCTTACATGGCCGGGTAACTCCTTAGCAATCTTCTCCTTGCCCTGAATGTTCTGACAGTTTGCAGCAGTGGGAAGTCATGGAGAAAGACACAGGGATTCCCAGCAACTTTCAGCTATAATGTTGTCATGCATCTAGGTACAGCACCCTGGAACAGACTCCATCAACTGACCAGCACGAAGATGGTGCCCCTGAAACATGCTTGAAAGAGCATCTGTGGTCTTTCATGCTGAGCTTTTTATTCAAGGGGTGAGAAGAGATATTACTTAACATATTTTCCTCATTATTAATGATATTACTAGAGTCTTTCTGCTATTAATTTGATGTCTTTATTCTAGTGAGCATTCACCCAGATTTCTCTTACTCCACTAATGGATATTTAAGGACCCTATATACAAAAGAGGTCAGTAACTCTTCAGTCTGTGCCCAGCTCTACATTGCTTCTCTCTTCAAAAGCCAGAAAATGTAAATCCTAAGTCTTTAAAAGCTTGATCCCATTCTCTGCTGCTGGTTTGCATTTTCAGGTGGCAGTGGGATGTGATTAGTACAAACCAATATGGATGTTTTAGCAGACATACATGAAAATCCCTTAATTCCCATCGTACAGTGTCTTTCTCTGTGCTGTTACTAGCTGGTGGCTATTCCTGCTAGACTGACTTCTTGCTATGCAGAGCAGGGCTGTCTCTGCAGGTTTTGCAGGTGTAGTACTGGGCAGCTAGAAACAACCAGGTTCTCTTGAGCTCCTGATGGCTTATTTCTTATTGCAAGAAGCTTTATGACATCTTTTTTTCTAAAAAGGATTAGGAAAAAGAAGTATTGTTTGGATGATAAAGACTCTATTCCTTTCACTATTACAAAATAGGAAACAAGAAAAGAACATTGTATAAATAAGCCACTAAAACATTATAGCAGGCTTTGAAATCTCAAAAAATAATCTTTATGTGAATGTTAAAAAGGAGAATAAATTTGATTTTCATTCATTTGAATACTACACATATAGTGCAAACGTTCCAAGTCTATTTATCAAGCTGGTCGGAACATGACTAATAATAAACAGAGAGATTAGATTCTTATGATTACTATCTAATAAACAAGAATTCACTTGTACTTTTCTTTATGCTATGTTCTACGAAGCAGAAAGAAAATACATTTTCATATAGTTATACTTATTCCCCTCTCCCAATCTCTTTTTAAAAAGCTTATCGCTATTTCAGGGAAATTGCTGAAAAATTGAGTGCTTAGAAAACTAAGAAGAGATTTATGTCAGAAAGAGATAAGTTGCCCCCAGGTCTGTGCACCTCATTTCTATAGGGATTTTTTCAGGAGAAAATCCTCAGGTAGCCTGACCATATCTGTAAAATGTCACATGCTTAAGATAGTACCTTCTTTTTAAAAAAAGTTTACCGTATTGTAAACATCTTAGAAGGGGTTTTTTGTTGCTTTTTAGTTTGCTTTGATTAGTGTTTTTTCCCTGCCCTATGGATAATCTCAAGAGGGAACCCTGGTGTTAAATTGAGGAACTACAGATGATTTGCATAGCTTTTATATATAGCTTTTTCTATTCTGCTCGTTGTAGCTTTGCAAAAAAGTTTTTCATAAAATTTGCCAATATTTTCTACCACAAGGAATTCTTCTAAATGTCCTGGGTTCAGCAGTAGCAGTTATTTTTAATCCTTTTAGTAGCTGGTGCAGTGCTGTGGTTTTGACTTTCAGCCTGGGAACAGCACCGATAACACCGATGTTTTTAGTTGCTGCTCAGTAATGTTTACTCTGACCAAGGCCTTTGTGAGTCTCATGCTCTGCCAGGGAGGAGGGGAAGCCTGGAGGAAGGAGAGACAGGACACCTGACCCAAACTGACCAAAGAGGTATTCCATACCACAGCATGTCATACCCAGTATGTGAACTGGGAGGAGTTACCCGGAAAGGTTAGATCACTGCTCAGTCAGGCTGGGTATCAGTCGGCAGGTGATGAGCAGTTGTATTATCTTCCCTTGTTATTTCTCTTATCATTATTATTACTGGTGGTAGCAGCAGTGATTTGTGTTATACCTTAGTTACTGGACTGCTCGTATCTCTACCTGTGGGAGTTAAATTCTTTCGATTCTCCTCCCCATCCCTCCAGGAGGGAGCTGGGTGGGGAGAGAGAGGGAGTGAGACAGAGACTGCATGGTTCTGATTTACAGCTGGGCTTAAACCAGGACACTAAACTTTCGCAGTTCTCTGTTCAAAAGAAGCAGGAATAATCATTGGAGCAAAGGCCACAGTGTAACTTTTTCTCATTCTATGTACTTGCACAGCAGCACAAGGTTTAATCTTTGTCCTAGGACTCCCTTGCTGCCTCTTTTCTGGCTACTCCCAGTGCGTCCCTGGCATGGGTTAGGGTTAGCTGTCATACAGGAGTGACAGGAGCCACAGAGCCAGGGCATGCCTTGTGCACTGGGACTTTACCTCTGGGTGCTAGCTACTGGATTAATTTTGCTTTAAAGGAAAAATGAAGTCTCCATCACTCTTCAGAGACAAAAGAGACTGGATCCGAACCGGGAATTGTGCTGAGCTTGGTTCTCCTGCAGCCTCATATACCTGTGAATTTCAGAGGAAAGCTTTTCACTTCTCTTCCCAGTACAGCAAAGGATGGTAGGACATGGATCTAACCTAGAGTTTCCAATCACAACCTTAGATGTGGATCCCTGGTGAACACTTGGGCTTTAAGAGGAGTCACTCAATGAACTGCAACTACTTAAAAAGTACCTGCTGGCGCAAGCACACAGTAAATCATACTAAAATTGTTATGTAATTAGTAAAAAGGGTAAGGGAGATTAATTAGAAGCATGGAAGATATTTAGGTGTTAGGCCTGACAAAGTGTCCCCCTGAGTACTCACAGCAGTAGCCAGAGCAGTCTCAGAACTATTCACAATGATTTCTGAAGGTGCTTAGAAGACAGTCTAAGGAATGGAAAAAGGTAAAGATAAAATCCTTCTCAAAGAGAAAAAAAAGTGTATCGAAGGAATAGCAACTATTCAGTCTAACTTCAGTACCCCGAAGACAGTGGAATAAATCATCAAATAATCTATGAGTTCATTAACACCAAGAAGGAAATAAGAACCATTTAACATGCATTTGTCAAAATCAAATTGTGCTCTTGCAATAAGATTTCCTTCTTTAGCAAAATAATTATTTGAGTGGATGAGTGGCAAGTATGAAATGTGACATATCTTGTCCATATTATGGCTTTTGACAGACCAACTTGCCATCCTCATAATCAAACTAGAGAAATATATTCTAGACAAAATTGTTGTACAGAAGGTTGAATAAAGAATAGTTCAAAGTCTGTTTTCTATCGAAAGGATAGTAAATAGATTCTTACAGAGATCAGTCTTATGTCTTAAATTTTTCAATATTTTCATAAAGGTGAAAAATTATACAGAGAATATATTGGCAAATTAACATATGACACCAAACAGAAACCTCTCTGGGTAACAGAATTAAAACTTAAAATTATCTTACCAACTTTGAGAAATCATATGAAAGTTGATATATGATGTGTTATGTATGAAGTACATCACATGAGAGAGGAAAAGATTAAATGCTTAAGTGCAAAACACAGAGTCAAAAGCCAAAAAATTACTTTAGGAAAAGATTAGAACTATATTGTAAATCACAATGCTGCCTCTAAAAGGGCAAATCTCTTTCTGGTATATATGAAATGTGCTTTCATAACAATTTTACTATATCTGGGTCTGTATTTCTACTATGTATATTGATCAAGGCCTCTGTTTTTAAGCACTACAGGTGCATCCATGTATTGGGCAAAATGAAAGCACCATCCCTAGAGAGGGGTGAGAAGCAGAAATTCATAAAGAACTAAAATTGACCAAGAATGACAAACGGCTTTTGACAAAGAAAGACTGCCTTGGGTCAGGGACTGGCTGCTAGGTCTGCAGGCTGTTCACTTTGCTGTGGGGAATGAAGGTGATAATATTTGTATGACAAAGAGTTTGGGAAGAGCTCGGAGGCCTTGGTGCTTGACAGGCCCTGGGGCAATGAGTTGGAACAGGACAGGGAATGTAAGCAAGCAAGCCCTGGGAGGATGGGCCAGGATGTAGTTGTGGCTGGAATCTCAGTTGGAAGCCAGAGGATGTGGGGGTTGTGAGAGGGCCTGCAACATTGTGATGGACTATTTACCTGGAGAGTTTTACAGGAGCCAGTGAAATTGAACGTTGTATGCATGTGCAGGTTGGGACAACATTGAAAAAGGAGATAAAAAGGGCTTGGTGGTAATAAATGAAGATTTGAATCTCTGCATCAACTTGAGTCTGTGTTGTGAAATGCCACACTTTGTCTACACAGGAGATCTCACCTATTACAGCAGCAACAAACATCATTCAAACTGTGGACTCTCTTTGCACAGTTTTCTACAGATATTGCTTTTTAGTGCTTCTCCTTTCCACTCCCATACCTCTGCCCTGCTAGGAGAAGAATTGATCTCCAAGATTTTTGCCTTTGCTCTACAGCTCTGCTATACCTCCCTCCCTCAGCACTTAGAAGCCCTAACGCTTTCCCTGCCTCTTTTCCCTATCCACACTTCTATAATTTCTCTTTCTATCCCCTCAATTACTGTAGTAACTACTGTAACTCCAGAGCAAAATGTAAGAGAGAAAAATATCAAGATGCGTCTTAAAAGAACTGTAGGAAAAGAATAGGAGACCAAAAAAAGGATTGTATAGTAGAAGGAGAGAAGTAAAGGCAAACAATAATCAAAACCATGTTAAGAAAGCAAAGAGGAGGATCAGGTAGTGAGATCATTTGGAAGATGTAGGCAGAAAATGGTGAAGGAGTCAGATGGTGACAGCATACTTTCCTTCAGAGCCTGCCACTGGATTCAGTATTTACAGGGCTCACCCCTCCTCTTTGTAGTAAAATTCAGCATAACCCACTAGCAAATTGTTTCTTTTCCTTCTTTCTAAATATAAAGTGCCACAAAGACTACCATTATTATTCCCATCAGTTCCCCCACTTGAAAACATTCCAACACTCAGAATTTTTGTTTTCTCACTTAATTTTAAAGTAGTAGGAGGTGAATTTTTAAAAAGTTATTGGCAGATGCTAAAAATGTCTTTTGCAAATTGGAAGATCAAGCACTCTGGTTAAAAAGGAGCAAAATTAAAGAAAGCTCACCATAGACACTTTGCTACTGTTTCTTTAACTGCTTGTTAACCAATCATTAACTTGCCTCTTAAACACTTCTTTCTATTTTTTTCATATAAGCTGTATTTCTTTATACAACTGCTGTCTGAAGGCAGAGGAAGACTAACAGAGCTCTTATTTAACCTTTTGCTCCTAACTACAGTTATACTTTTCCCAATTTACATAGGCACCATTCATTATCACACTTAAAATATATCCCACAGAGAGTCTGCCCTGTGAGAACATGCCTGAGATTAAGGACATGAAAGCTCAGGGTAAAATAGGCTCCAATATTCAAAAAATTAGAGGTTTATTATTATTTAACACATTTTCATACAGTTAGATAGTTCGTCCATTTTTTCTCCTGTCTTTTGTATAAACATTCTGTGTTGCTCCACCTCTTCTTATCATGGGATTTAAGAGGGTTAAGGGACATTCAGATAATCTGCATGTTATCCCCATCGAAGGATATTCCCACTTCTGTAAATGTCAAGGTCTCTCTTCACATATTTTTCTGCTGTAATATCAGATGCTGTTATGACTAACAGAAAAGGTGAAAGTTGCAAAAAATGTAATTTCCTATCCAACAATGATTATGTTGAAACAAGCAGAGTTTAGAGGAAGAAATGGTATGTTATTAGCCTGATTGATAAAGTTGGAAAAAACAGCTATGTTTTAGGTCTATCAACCGCTGAACTATGCTAATTCTATTAAAAGATATTATCACCCTAAAACCTTGCACATATAATACATTAAAGCATTGCTCAATTTGACAGTTTTTTTCTGGAAAACATTGAATAAATCTTCATGATAATCTCCCAAAACAGAAAATATATCAAGTCAATTTAACAGCTCTTGTCTTTAATTTGAAGTAGTCTTTATCCTAACAGCTAGAGTTTATTTAAGGATATACTTCAGGTTTCTTAGTTTCAGTGGAACCAAAACTCTTCCTCCATTGACTTTCTGAATGCATTAAATGCTCTTCTAAATTAGAGCCTCTGGATGTCTCTGTAGTTCTCTATAACTCAAAAGTTTTCAACAGGTATACATGCCAAAACAGTGAAACTGCTGGAGCATTCCAAATTAAATTTTAGTGCTTTAGGACTAGCATTGCCAACTCAGAATTCAAAGAAAACCATTCTGCTTTATATCCTTTCTTTCAGAATGACTGGCTGAAAAACTCGGAAGGGAAGGGAAGGGAACCAACAAACCACCCTCATGCTTTCTTTTACCTGTTCCATAGAGACTTCATAAGGACTATGAAATGTAAGCATTCACAGTCAGCTGTCTTTGAGGCATTTCTGTTTATAAAGAGAATAATGTTCTGGTTTCTTCAAACCAGCAAAAAGATGCCCTTGGTGTTAATATACAGTCACTATCACTGCTGGGTGATGGTTGCAACAGAGGAATGATAGTTCTTTAGTAAAAATGTTGAAGAACTTTTTTGGGTCCTATCACATTGTGTAGCATGAAGACACATACACAAAGTGAGAAAGTTAGTTGCACTGGGCAGCTGTGCAAGGTACCTGTGAGTTTAGTTTGGTGCAGTGTCACTCATCATACGTAGAAGAAGGGGTCCTTGCTGTCATCATGGGCTTTGCTCAGGAGGAAAGCAACTAGTTGGTAGACTCCAGAATAGACCACAGGAGTGACATCATGTTTATACAGGTGATCAAAAAATCTGCTTCCAGGTTCACTTCAAAGTGTTAATGTAATTCCACTCCAAGGAGATCAGCTGATGATTCCCGAGCTCTTTCTAAGTAGAAGAAAATCAAGTTACAAATGAAGCAAACAGGAGCGCAGCTCAAGGCTCTGGACTTAGCTGCAACTTTTAATACACTTTGCTTTAATAATTTGAATAATACCAAAGGTTTTCTTCACATAAAGTTTCAATTAAAATAGTAATTTAAGAAAGTACTCTTGTATTGTTTTGCTTTTCAAGCAGAGCATGACTATTTAGATGTGCCTGATGTCAGTTCTGATGTAGTCTTGTGCTACATGGTCTAGGGTGAGGCATCCCTGCCCATAGCAGGGGGTTGGAACTAGATGAACTTAAGGTCTTTATGAACCCAAACCATTCTATGAATCTATGATTCTATGAAATCAGACAACCAATCAGCATGCGGATTAATTCCTGCTCCCAGGATGTTTAGCACAGGACCAGCTTTCAGTTCTGACACTGGTGTTCTGTTTAGAGATAAAATATGAGACTTTGCAAACACCACAAAATTTGCTTGTCTGCTGAGAAAATATAACAGAGAAAATTTCATCTACAACCTTTCTGTTATCCTTTTTTTGCAGGAAATTAAAAGAAAAAAAATTAAAGATCTTTTTGTAGACATCCAATTTTATCCTGTACAGTAAAGATCTGAGTGAGCAATGAAATAAATCTGACATCAGTTTCTTGTGCCTAAAGCTTGTAGAACAAGTGTGAAATCAAATAATGAACACTACCTTATTAGTTCCTTTGCTTGCATAACAATTGCAGGTGACAACTTTGGCTAGTAAATTTGAAACTATGTCCTTGTCTGACTTTCAAGCAGTTATCACATAAAGGCTAAGAAAGTAATTTTGTAGAAAGTAAGTGCCATTTGCTTACAACATTGCAGCAATTTACATACATTTTAGCTCTGATAAGCATAAGTTTACCGAGGAAAATATCTCATACAGAAAAGAGAAAGATGATGTCCCAAGGAAAGAATAAGGCCCAGTGCAAACTTCATGGTGCAAAAAATGTACTGAGTCATGAGTGGAAGAACATATGAAAATTATGCCTAATGGAATTTTCCTGTGTCCCGAAGTCTACTTTGAATTTGGAACAGAGAGGCATTGAAGCCAAGAGGAGTATACTTGCAGAGCCAAGATCAGAGTAGCAGCCCAACTTCATATATTTTGCTGACATCCTGTCCTTTCACTAATACTTAAAGCAGAAGTCTTAAGGAAAAATTGTCCCTCATACTGTCATTTCTCATTGTGTGGAATCCAAAAGCTATGTATCTATTATTACAGTGATTAAAGAAAACCTTGCAGAGTCAGGAAGCAGAGGCTTTTCAGATAAATATTATTTGGCACCTGTAGTAATGGAAATCCCATTTGTAGCACGCCATCATCTCAGCCATCACACACCAATGCTTACAGCAATGGTCTGTACTGGAAGTGATAAAACACACACTTTAGAAATAGCTCTTCAAGCATGGCCAGATACAAGAGAGTCAAATGTGGCACATCACATGTATCATATTATCATCAGAAGGCATGCATGACATACTCCTAATCTTTCAGTCTCAGGTGACTTGATAGTCAATGTGAATTCCATGTTCAAGCATTTATTTTTTTTTTTCCAATATACCAGATGATAATCATAACTTGTTTTAAGTCAAAACCTATTGCATAACTGATTTCCAGTGCTGGATAGATTTTAGGTCCAGCCTATTACTTTCTTCTGTACTCTTTGTCAACAAAAAATTCTCTGTTTTAGTTAAATGCAAGACTTCTGCAAGACTCAAGAGACGGCTCTTCTCCAGCAACTTGCTGGGTGGATTTTGCATCTGGAATATTGTCTGTGGCTTTGAAACAGCAATATTTCCCTTTTTCATTTGAGCATGTTTTTATGCTCCATTCAGCTTGAAGACTTAACGTGTCATCATCTGTCATCCATATGCAAATATAGGTTAGAAACACTTTCAAAAACATTCATACAAAAAAGGAAAAGGTTATTATGCGGATGGATTAAGAAAGAGGCATACACAGTTACTGACCATGTAGCTTTAAAACACAACCCTGTGATTTCCTCCAAGCTGTGAAGCATTCCCCTGCTCCCAGAAAAGCTCATACTAATCCTGAAAACCCACAGACCTGTCTACTTCTGCCTTTCTTTGTCTTTGAGTGCCAAACTTCCCTCACAGTACACCAGTTTCCACAAGATGCGAGGGACTGCAAAGAGGCTTCTGAGAGTAAATAGTTTTTAGCACATGGCTGAGAACAGAAAAAAAATATTTGAAAGTTGTAGTGAAATCCCTGTGCCTAATCAAACTGATTTGGATAGCAGTCTTATTCATTCTAACTTCGTCCTTTCTGATACGTTAGTGTTCATCACATTCATCTCTTCTTGCACTGTGTGAAGAATTAGGCAAAGGCATTGTTTGGGGGATTTTTACAATATTGTTACACTTTAAAATACATTTTATAGGAATCAGAAAATTTTTTGATTAATTGTAAAGAACAGCTTCAATATATATGGGCACACAGGTGTGCATGTACTTACCTGTGAATTACATCACTTTGAATTCCACAAATAAGATGCAACATAATACAAAACAGACAATACAACAAATACTAGATGGTTTTAAGGTCCTTTCCAACCCTAACTATTCTATGATTCTATGATATTCAGACATGTTTCTTGTTGGCATCAGTCTGACTTTCTTGTCTGTAGGTTTGCAGAAATCTGAGACCAGCAGCAAGGTTTTATTACTGTGGCAATTATAAGGGACACTGTGTAGGCTAGCCCTGTGTTTGCTAGTCTTGTGTTCAGTCACTCACATCTCACCTGCTATTGCAGTTAGAAAACTATTTCCTGCAGGGTTCATGTCTCCAAGCACAGCCAAGTCTTCTTCAGTCCACAGGCAGATGTCTAAATAAACACAATATACCTGTAACCTGAAGACAGGCTATTCATTCTCTAATACTATCAGGATAAAATATTTCTGCAATATTTCACAGTTCTCTGTGCCTCTCAGTTGTCCATTGCCAGCCATTTTCTTTCCACTGTGAAATCATGCCCATGTCTTCTTTTAATATGATCATCGATACCAAAATAAATTGAGGACTTTTTCTCCTTTGGACTTCTATCCCTCAAGAAGCAGCATGACATTTTTCTTTAACTGACATTTTGAAGATAGCATGCTTACTTTCACCCCATCTTTTCTTACCCCTCTCAGAATATAGCTATGACTATAGAGCTGCTTACTGCCTAAGCACAAGGAAAGTCAGAGAGCTTCAATGCTTGCACATGAAAGGTAAGTCTTCAAGCAACATAACTCCATGTCAGTGACAGATCCCAAAGCAAACTTGTAATAGATTAACATGAGTATTGAAAACAACGTTGCCTGCATATTCTGGGTTGTATTATTTATAGCCAACACTCTTGCACAGCTTTCAGGACTCAACTCAGCATCTGACAGCTAGTCTGCGCAAGCAACGGTGCTGAATTGACCATGCTGAATGTTCCAGCTCAGCCATCAGTGGAGTCTACAGCTAATCCCATAGAGACAGTGACTTGATATGCAAAGATTAATTTTCTCTGTATCCCCATTTTCACTGCTTAATACTCCAGTCATGGAACCCTTAGTGCTTTCTATTCTCTATATTTCCCTAGTAGCTGTAGAATAGGCAGACTGTCCAGCATCTTGGCAAGTGGCTCAAAAGACCCCAATTAACAGTCTTCACATCTCTACAGAGACAATTTGGGTGAACCATAGCATCCCAAGTTTTATCATCATAACCACAATTTTCTCTGTTGTTGTATCCTAATATCAGCACTATCTCATCTTTCAAGAAAATGCTGTCCATCCTGCAGGCAGTGGTTTCCAGCCTAAAGTATTAGATTACAGCGGGTTTTGAGACAAGCTGTAGGAACTTTCTACAGGGCTTTCTACATCAAAGCGTTCTGATTTTTTTATTCCGCAACAGAGACAGTTGTCTCTTGCAGTATTTTCTGAATCTTTGCAATAGGAAAAGACTGCACATAATAGTAGTGGGTATCAGCCATAACGTTACCGAACAGAGTTTGTCACAGTCTTGAAACTATTTTGGCAGCTCATAACTTTGTTTTGATTAGTAAGTTTCCATTATGGCTGTAGAATTCTCTTTCTGGAAAAGGAAGAGGAAAAGCAAGAGGTGATTGTGGTTTATTTAAAATGTACTGGTTGAAGTTCACAACATGTAGAAGAGAAAGAGCAAAATAAAAAAGGAAAATAGAATGTTTATATTAAAACAACATTGGTTACAGCACTGCAATTCCTCCTGTATCAGCATTTTACTGGAAATATCTGTCAAGGGTTTATAATTCAGTTGCCACATTTCTTTCTGCCCTGAGACAATATCCTGGAGAAAAGCTTTTTGATTTATCTGAATATCTAAACAAAACCACACATTTCAGATGGCTTTGTCAGTCAGCTCACTGTGAAAGCCACTGTAAAATAAATGCAATATTAAAAATGGATGTACTTAAAATCTACTCAACAGTTTGATGACACATGCTTTAGTCATTTATGCAAAGCCATGGGAACTCCATTATTTTATGTCCCTTTGAAAAGTAAGGCTTGCAGAAAAAAACAGAATTTTTCTGATATTTTAGTCTTGCATTTGTCAGAACCATTTTACTGTAGCTGGGAAAAATACTGTAGACTGGAAAATTAACAATCATGTTAGCTATGGGTTAGCAATTGGCACATGGCAGCTGTTCCAGTAGGTGCTTCACCTGAGCCATGAGCAGTGCCTCACTAACAGCAGCACACTGTCACTGCCAGGCTATATCATCTGTGGCTGCATTGTAACTTGACTAGAGACAGTCAGTGGTTTTCATTATAAATGCTAGCAACTTCTTTGTAACTTAATGCAACATATTTTTGGCATGCTGCCCTCCTTCTGAGGCAATTTTACATTTTCTGGACTGTGATTTTCTGAAATTCCTCTTATGACACTTGCACCAGCTTGCAGAAGCAAGGACGACTGTAATTGTCTCATTGGAAAAGTACATCCGAACTCATTGCCCTTTGTTATATCAGTTAGGAAGTAAACTAGAAATTAGTTAGGATGTGTACTTTGATTCAGAGAGTAGCTGATTTTTTCCACTCTTAGAAGCCAACTGCTTTCAGACTGGTTATTTATAGAAGCATATCCACCTTGTGCTGGATGGTATTCTTAGGCTGCATTTCTAAGGTTGCTTTGAACTTTGTCGTACAGTCACAATTTATCAAATGAATATAAAAAACCCATACTTCAAAAGTATTACAATTTATAGAGGGAATAAAGTTAAGACCTAATGGAATTGTGTGTTTTAAATCTTCCTTCTACAGTCATTAAATAAGACCTTCCCTATTTATAGTCTTCATTTGGATACTAAAACCCAAGGTTAGAGTAAAAGCTTTTCATACAAGTTCAGTGTAGGATATATCCATATCGACAGGCACTCTAGGCAAACACTTCTCTGATCATAGCCAGAGCCAGCTGAATGTAAACCTTTGTGGTAAAGAAGCTTAGCATCATGGCAGCAGTGCTCCCCAGCAGAGCAGCCAAACCTTCACCCCAGCAGTACCCTTCTCTCTGGCCCAGGTCCAGAGGGCACACTGCATGTGTACTCTGCACAGCTGTGCCTTTAACATAACAGCTGTGCTTCCACTCCTGGCCCAGAGATATGTGTAGACATACCATACAGTATGTATACAGTAAATCCATGGTGGCATGGAAACATACATGCTGACAGTATTTTTGCCATATTTTGTTATTGTTCTTTGGCTCCTGCTTTAATTTGGCTGGCTTCTCAGAGAAGCTCACCAGCAGAATTTGCTTAGCTCACTTGCCTGTCCTGCTGCAGGAACAAGAGCTTCCAGGCAGCCGCACAAACCTTTCAAAATAACACACCAATTTCTGCTTTTGCCATCTGTCCATGGAATCAAATTACAGTGATCTTAAAGAAAATAATTCTTTGCCTTATTTTTACTATTATTCTTATTCATTCCATATTCCCTTTGCTGATCCAGAGACAACATGATAGGTCAGATTTCTCATACATCTCTTATGGGTTTCAAAACCAAAAAAAATGCTCTCTCTGAGCCATCAAAAAAGGCTTTAATCCTTAAGCTAACAGTGTAATTATAAATCCATATCCCACAGAAATGTTCCCTACTGGCTACCCACTGTCAATAGTAAATAATTCACATGGAGAGGCTCTAATGGCAAACACTCCACTTAAAAGCTCTTCACAGTAGACAGCAGGATAACAGCGTAATTCAAGCCCAGAAGTGAGGAATGTTTGACTCTCATGCAATCTCCCCACTGACAAAGTGCAAACAAAATTCCATGGGGCTTTCTGCTAGAGGAAATGTTCTCAGTGGAATAGAACTGTAAACGTGCAGGCAAGATGTTTAAGTGCAAATATAGTACAGACTGCTAAAATGAGTTCTATCTAGCACTGCACTATATGATGCTTCCTGGAACAAAGTTAGGGAATGTTTTATGAATGAGAATACCCTTTCCCTCTCATTAGGGACTGCATATGAGTATCTGGCATGGTCCTGCTGGGGAGAAGTGCTGCAAGGATCTTATCCTCTTTTTTTCACAATCCCTGCATCCCCATGGTGCAAGACAGGAGCCCTGTGTTGAGCCAGATGATGAAGACATGCAAGGACCCAGCCCTGCATATCTGAACCTTGCCTCATCCTGCAGAGTGCATTACATGGACAGAAGAATTGAGAAGAAAGAGAAATGGAGTGAAAAGACCTGCTTTTAAGGAGCAGTAGTGAAAGCAAATGCAATCAAAAGTAAAGCTGCTTGGGAATGCCTTGTGTTTGGTACTGACCAGTTGTCTAGTCCTGTTTTAGTGACACGGCCCTCCAGGTAAGTGGACTGCCTGTGCTTGCAATCCAGCTGTCTTCCCAGTGTGCCAGGTTAGATACAGAGCACCAGAACAGGTGTAGCACAAAAGTGTATGTACTCCATGGCAAAGGAACAAGTCATTGTTACTCTTAAAATCAGCGGGAAGTATTTGGTATTCAGTGCCGGAAAAAGTCAGGACCTTAATCTGTCTGCCTCAGATTAAAACTTTGTTTTTAAACCCTCCTTCATTATAAGTTTTGGCATCTTCACTATTTTCTGTTTGAAAGATCCCCGATTGTAGAAGGCACATCTGAGAAAAAAAAACCCAAATGTAAATTGAGCTCATTGAAAAAGCTTAAGGCAATAACAAACAAAAAATACTCTTTGAAAGACAAACAACATTCCCTACAAAGCTGCTTATTACATTGCCTAAGTATCACCAGACATATATTTTACACTCCTATTTCATTAATGTTCTCCAGATGAAGTTGTACAATCGGCAGAAAATCATTAAAGAGACAAAGTAGTGCTGCATTAAACAGTGTACTTGCTATTCCTGCTTTTCTCCAAGCTATACCTTTTTATCTTTCTTTTTTCCATTTCTGAAGACTGATCCATGATCAAATTTCATGCCAGTAAAATGTATTAAAATGAGAAAAAAACCAACATTTTTTAATTCTCTAATTTGTTATTACTAAAAAAGTCATATCAGCAACAGGGAAATTGAGTAGTATATATTACTTGCATGATACATTATTCCTGTTATTTAGTCCTTCCTGCCCAAACCTAATGTTATTAAATTCATTCTGTTGCTGTGGTAGTTTTAGAGAACAACTTAAAAAACTTAACTGATTTGATCTGTCTTATGAGTAATACAATAGATCGAATTTGATGGTTGTCCTGGGTTTAGCAGTAGTAGTCAATTTTTTCTCCTTCTTAGTAGCTGATGCAGTTTTATGTTTTGACTTTCGGCCTCGGAACATAGTTGATAACACCAGTGGTTTTAGTTGTCACTAAGTAATGTTTATTCTGACCAAGGACTTTATGAGTCTCATGCTCTGCCAGAAAGGAGGGGAGACTGAGAGGAAGCAGACAGGACACCTGACCCAAGCTAGCTAAAGGGGAATTCCATACCACAGCACATCATGCCTGGGGAGGTAATGGGGAGTTACCCGGAAGGGCACACACTTCCTGGATGGGCTCGTTTTTGGCAGGTGGTATCGTATTCTCTTCCCTTGTTATTTTCTTATCATTATTGTTATTGGTGGTAGCAGCAGTGATTTGTGTTATACCTTAGTTACTGGGCTATTCTTATCTCAACCTGTGGGAGTTACATTACTTCAGTTGTCCTCCCCATCCCTCCAGGAGCAGGGAGGAAGGGGGGGGG
>NDXB01013235.1:36513-62369 GCA_002631895.1 Agapornis roseicollis | reverse complement strand
GACAGAAATGGCAGTGTTCTGCTTAGTGGCCTAGCTTCTGTCTGAGGCGTTGTTTGTAGAGAACCACATGTTAGGATCAGAGTATGCTCTCTCCTTTAAAAGCATGTGATGTCTCTTATATGTGTGATCAAGTGGTATTTCTCATTATTAGAGATCTTAACTGTCCTGTTTTCAGTTAGGTTTACTGCTGTGTGTAGTGGCCTCAATGCTTCCTCTACATCTCCATGTAATGCATAGGTTGATTTCCATAGAAGTCATCTGAAAACTCTTATGGATCTGGGGAAAAATTTAATAGCATTAAATCACATCCATTCCTCAGTTTTCCTTCTTTGATTGGCATATTGCAAAATAACTTAGACATTTGGGAAAATGGTTGATTCTCTGTGTCAGGAATATGTAGTGCCTCTTCCCGGTTGCCAAGGGTGACATTAAGGAAATAATGGAAAGAGTGCTTTCCCACGTGTGAAGAGCACTCCAGTGGTGTTTTTTTGTCTGTAACTACTGACTATTGTGTGTTTATAGGTGATGGAGCTCCAGGTGGTAACTATGGCTATACCAATAGTGGATACAGTGTTTATGAAGAAGAAAATGAAAGGTTAACAGAAAGTCTGCGTACAAAAGTCAGTGCCATTAAATCAGTAAGTATTTAATTATAGTGGTATAATCACATGTATTGAATTAAATTCTGTGGGTTAATTTAAAAACATAAATTCAACGGTGTGGTGGGTTGACCCTGGCTGGACAGCAGGTGCCCACCAACACCTCTCTATCTCTCCCCTCCTCAGCTGGACAGGGGAGAGAACATACAACAAAAGGCTCATGGGTTGAGGTAAGGGCAGGGAGACATCACTCACCAGTTACCATCTGGGACAAAACAGGCTGGACTTGTGGAAATAAATTTAATTTATTGTCATTTAAATCAGAGTTGGATAATGAGAAAAAAAATCAAACCTTTAAACACCTTCCCTACACTCCTCCTTTCCTGGGCTTCACTCCTGATTTTTCTCTACCTTCTCCCTGCCCAGCAGTGTAGGGGGGTGGGAATGGGGGCTGTGATCAGTTCATCATGTGATATTTCAGCTGCTCCTTTCTCCTCAGAGGAGGACTCCTCACACTCTTACCCCACTTCAGTGTGGGGTTCCTCCCACAGCGGACAGTCTTCCACAGACTGCTCCAATGTGACTCCTTCCCACCGGCTGCAGTTCTTCATGAGCTGCTCCAGTGTGAGTCCTTTCCATGGGTTTAGACCTTCAGGCACAGACTGCTCCAGTGTGGATCCCCTTCAGGGTTGCAGCTCCTGCCAGCAAACCTGCTTCAGAGTGGGCTCGTCTCCCCACAGGGACGCAGGTCCTGTCAGGAGCCTGCTCGAGCATGGGCTTCCCATGGGGTCATAGGAGGGTATACCCCTGCTCCAGCATGGGGTCCTCCACGGGCTGCAAATTTGAGATCTGTTCCACTGTTAACTTCCATGGACTGCAGGGGAATCTGTATTCTGGTGCCTGGAGCATCTCCTCCCCCTCCTTCTTCCCTGACCTGGGTGTCTGCAGAGCTGTTTTTCTAACATATTCTCACTCCTTCAGCTGCTGCTTTACAGCAGTTATTTTTTCCCCCTTCTTAAATACATTATCTCAGAGGTGCTACTGCTGTCACTGATGGGCTGTTTTGGTCAGCAATGTGTCCTGTGGCCAGTTGGCATTGGCTCTGGTGGACACAGGGGAAGCTTCTGTCAGCTTCTTACAGAAGCCACCCCTGTAGCCTCCTTGCTATCAAAACCTTGGGTTTAGAATAATAATCTAGAATAAGTTAAGGGGGTAACAAGAAAATCTGTGACCTTTGTTACAGAATTTCACCTCTTGTCTCCTTCTCTGGTATGTTACATTTCAAAATCAGTGTATGTTGACAGTGCCATTGATAGCGCCCCATGGAGTAGTATGTGTGCTCTTTCTGCAGTTGTGTCTTTTAGCACAACATAATAATCTTGGCGTATGGAATAGTCTTCAGATCATCTTCCTAGAAGCCTGATGTAGATCATTTTCACTCTTGATTTTAGATTGCAGTGAAATGCATCAGTAAGATAATGAGATTTAGGTTGTGTCACCAAAAGCATACAGGTTTTGACTAAATCAAAGCATAGGGGCCTGGAGCAGGTTTCCCTCCCTTCTAGGGACTGAACTGGTTGTTCAAGGCCAGTATGCTGATAAGCGCTGTTATGGAGGAAGAGCTGCTAAGAAGCCTCTGTGGGTTCTGTTTCATTTGAGAGCTGCTTTTAAGCCAAGACTCTCGTGGTGGCCCCTGTTTTTGTTGTGTTGCAAATTGTCTTGCAGCTCTGTGTGTGTCTAGTCTGATGCTGATTCCAACCCTGACAAAACTTGATTTTCTGGCTTCACCTTGGACACATCTACTAACTGTGGATGTGCTGTGTGATCTATCACCAGGAATGTTGCTGACCCTGGTAATTATCTCTGCACTGACTCTCACTTGCTGCTCACCTCCTTGTCCTGCTATGCCCTTGCTGTTTCAAGACACAAAGCAGAGAAGGAACAGACAGGTTCACAAAAGAAAATCCCATTTATAGCATAGCAGCAGTCTGTCAAGAGAGATGTATTAGCAGGTTACTGGAGCCAACTCCAGCAACATTGATTCAAAGAGTGCTCAGGGTCCTCAGTGCCATGTGCCAGTAGTTTTGACAGTTGTTCCAGGAAATGGGTAATTGCTGCTTAGACTTGACTATATCTTGAATTTTTGAAAGTCCATGCAATAATACTTACAGAATTCTCTGGAAAAGGGGAGGAGGACCATTGAGTACCTTCTGTGAGTCTTTAGACTTTTCTGGTCAGACAACAAAAAAGGTTTATTGACAGAATACTTTCCCTGTTACTTTGATTTTTGAAAATACCAGGTACTGATTTCACATTTTACCTAGGGAAATACTAGTTGTGTCATGTATTTTTGACTGGTTTCACTACTTTATGTGTAACTGATTACTCATTTCTAACACTTTTCAATTTTTTTTAATAGCTTTCAATTGAAATTGGAACAGAAGTTAAAAACCAAAATAAAATGTTATCAGAAATGGTAAGTCACTAACTTTCTTTAAATACGTGATAGGATTAAGAAGTTAATAATGTAGAATTCCTTCATGTAGTATGAACATTTGTATTTAAAGGTTGACAACTTATTGTTGACTGTAAAATGTGACTAATACAGCACCAATATTTCTGTTCCAAAATTGCTTCAAAGGCACAGCCACGATCTTTATACTTCAGATATGGCTTTGTTTACAAGTAGCAAATAGTATTACTAAAAAGGCAATTCTGTTCTTAAATGCAATTAAATATAGAAGAAGGAAGCCAAGAATAAGGACTCAGAAATGCCTATTTTGCTTACACTTGCTTCAGCTTGAGGAAAATATCTCTGGATAAATGGCTGAAAGGTTTTTTCAGAAACTGCCCCTAAACCAATGTTAACTTTGTCAAATTTGAACAAACAAACCCAGGAGAAAGTACAGTTAGCCAGCTTTAGGGGGAATCTTTTTTTGTGAGTAACATATTTTGTTGTTTGCTTGTTTGTTTTGTTTTAATGGATAGGATAATGACTTTGACTCTGCGGGTGGACTTCTGGGTGCGACTATGGGCAGACTGAGAACACTCTCCAGAGGAAGCCAGACAAAGCTGTTATGCTACATGATGCTCTTCTCATTGTTTGTCTTTTTTGTAATATACTGGATTATTAAACTGAGGTGATGTGATGCGCATTACCTCCAGTTTAAATGGTGTAATTTCAGCTATGAAGTAGTCTTAATTAATGAAGACATTGATGAAGGCATATTCTGTTGGTAAAACACAGTGAAATTGTTGGAAATTGCATTAACAATTAATGCTATGTTATATATATATTAGTGTCAGGACAAGGGGTAACGGGTTCAAACTTAAACAGGGGAGGATTATATTGGATATAAGGAAGAAATTCTTTCCTGTTAGGGTGGTGAGGCACTGGAATGGATTGCCCAAGGAAGTCGTGAGTGCTCCATCCCTGGCAGTGTTCAGGGCCAGGTGGGACGAAGCCTTGGGTGACATGGTGTAGTGTGAGGTGTCCCTGCTTATGGCAGGGGGTTGGAGCTAGATGATCTGAAGATCCTTTCCAACCCTAACTATTCTATGATTCTATGATTCTATTCTTAATGTATCAGAGTTTTTCCCATCATCCCCTGTTTTGGGGGGATTATTTGTAAATATACAGAAACTGCTAGCATAGTAAGTTGTTTTTTTTTAGGGGAAAAGAGCTTTTAGAATTGATTTTTAAAATACAGAGAACAGCAGTTGTTCAGATATGAAGTAACTGCAGAATTACAAGGTTTTTTCTCTCTTTCTGCTTTTCATTCTTGGCCATGCTCTAAATTAGAGCTCCAGTTTCAGGCATGTAGTAATTTCTAGGTTGCAAAAGCATGAAGAATAGTTGGATCTTTCTGAATTGGTTTTATCTGTGGATTTTTGAAAAGCTGGCCTGAAGCTAACAAATGTCATCATGGGAACCCAAAAAAATTTTTGTTGATAAGTCTGATAGTATGTGTATTTAAGTAGCTTAAACTTACACATCTGCTGTTTTAGGCAAATGCCTTAAATCATTGGGATCAACCAATACAGACACAGTACAAATGTTTTCTTTATATTTAAAGTACCTAAACCTTAATGATTCCATTGAATCATTACAACTTTTACCATTAGTGTGTTTACATTTGAATCATTGATGATCCATAACTCTACAGTGCATGATGTCTGAAACAAAGTCAGATATTTTGGATTTTATATTAAAGTATATTATGATGCACCTGCTGGAGGTGCTGTCATATTAAGATGTTTTATTTTGAAAAGTGAGCTTTGGCTCATCTAACAGTTTCCTATAGTTGGAGCTATGACATTGGTGAGCTCAACAGTAAAGAATAAGTTTCCAACATACTGAAACTGTATCTACAGTTTTTGGAAACCTTTTCTAGAAATACTGTATAATGTGTTGCCATTAGTAACTAATTATGAACTGACAAATAAAGTGTCCTGTAGTATTCCAGCCAGTGTTGTTTATATACATTCTTTTCTACTGTGGAATACCGATGTAAGTTTTGGAAATGATGCTGCATTTAAGGGGCTATCCTGTGTGGGGTGCACTATTAAGACTAAGAAATGAGGGTGTATGCTACATCTCTTTCATGTTAGATTTCGTAGTATTCCATGTAAGTCACAGAATGTGTAAAAGTAATTCACAAAACTCAATATTTCTAGCTGATTTAATCTTTGACTGTTAGAAGGTTTACAGTACTTCTACAAGTAACAGAACATTTGATTAAGTATTAACACCAGGGTAATGCCTTGTCTGTATATGAGAATTGCTAGGCTTGCTAAACAAGTATGGCATTCCCAAGGCTAATCAGTAGATATAGTCTGCCATCCAAAATTGATGCACTTGTCTAATTTTAACAAGGCAGTGGAGTGCAAAGTACCTAACAACTGAGATGATAATTACTGACATGTTTGACAACCACACTCCCCTGATAGTTGTCATCTTCTAGAAAGACATTTCTGTCTCTTAAACATGGTGTCTGACCAATTTCTAGACTTATTTCTTTTTCAGCAATCAGTCTGCCATCCTAATAAATGGAAGGTTTTAACTACCTAATCCACAGTAGAAAAATGGGTGGATGCAGCCAGTTATACAGCTGATGCACTTCCTGTTGATGATATGCTTATACATATCTTCCTGTTCTGAAGAATATGCCAGCGTGTCCCTTAAGTTATGATAGAACACACGTTGGTAAAATGTTTCACCAGTCCTTCAGATCATGTATAAAACCAACAAGGTTTCAGTTTTAAATGTCAAACCAGATTAAAAGGTAATTCATTCAGAACAGGAACTGTGCTGTCTTACCCCTCTGCTTCCCAGTTCTTCAGTGGTGCAGAGGAGTGAGAAGAAATGACTTGCTGGTAGAATCTGCCTTTCTCTGTTTCTTCATTTAAGGAGAGTTATCAATTTTCTGTCTAGATAGGGTGGGAAAAGGGAGAAAGCTTTAACACAAGGAAGCCTGCAAGCAACTTCCTGCATGTTTGTTAGAAAACACAAAGGCTTTTTTAAAGTACTAAAATAGTACTTCAGGTTCTTTTAACAGGAGCATTCTGAACTGAAATATAAACTGAAAGTCAAAATGTGACAGGTTTCTCTGTGTTTCTGTGTTATTTTACAGACTGTAGCACATTTCCCTTCAATTCCAGTAAAAGTTAATTTTCAGTTTAAAATCTGAACTGGGATCCTGCAAATTTGCTTAGGATGGTTAAGGTGACTTTATGTAAAGGTGAAACTGCTTTGAGAATATTTCAGGGAAGGAGAGTAACAATTAGTGAGAACCATATACCACAGCTTTAGAATTTTCCTTAGCATCTGCATTTGTTTTACTGGTCATTTTCTAGTAGAAAAATATTGTTCTGACAGAAAAATATGAGTAGCATTAATTGTAGTTTTACAAAGTTGCAGTTAATAGCAGCTGCACAAGAGCACTGCAGTTGTGATTATTCTTGGTTTTAAAATCTATTTTACATAATTTTTACACAATATATATTGCATTTCTCAGTGTAATGTAGCTTAGACTCTATCTAGAAACTATAGCTTATTCCCAGATGGAAGGAAATACCATCTTTTAACTATAAAACTGTTAACTTTATGTATCATGGCGATTCCTTAGGAAATGCTTAATACATCCATTTCATAACAAGGATAATTCAACTGAAGGTTTGTGGGTTTTTTTGCAATAATACAGGCTGTCTCTTCTGGCTTAAATGGCTGGGTTATGAAGAGCTTAAGTAATTCCACATAGTTTTCCATATTAATATGTTTATTTTTAATGACACCCTAATGACACACAAAAGGTACCTTACTGCTGAAGTTCAGGCCTCCAAGGGCTTCAGGTACAATTAAACAGTTTGTTGTAGAATTCAACAAATAAAAATCCACCAGTACTCCCATCACCATACACCCATCACAGTGTAGTACAAGCCCATGGGAACTTGGCCAAGATGAGAGAGCGCATTTTGATGATTACTTGCTAAAAGATTAAAAGGCAAGGTACTTGAAATAGAGAGCAAAATCACCGTGCCAGTATTTGTTGTGCCTTAATCAACTGGTCTTGAAAGCTACACAGAAATTAGGATCAGCTACCAGTGAAATCATAGCTGTATACCTATGGAAGCTCTGTTTCTTAATTGGCAATTTAGCTGCTTTAAAGTGTAAATTCACCTTGATTAAAGGTGATATTCTTTCTGGGTGCTTAGTGTTGGTCATTAGACTCCCCAAGCAGTAACCCACTGAAAAAATGGAAGAAAAGTCTAGCAGGAGGCCACATGTTTTCAGACTGCTTCATGTCATATGATTATATCAGCAATTTGACAGGGGAGAACACACAGAATGATACTGGTCAAACACCCTGACAAAGATTTCAGTGGCAAAATTACTGTGATGTTTTGTACTTCTTTTATGCTTGAAACGTGCTGGCTGTTACCTTCAGTGTGCAGTACAAGCCATGCTCTTGCTGTCCTAATTTTCAAGGAAGAGATGTGTCACTTGTTTGGAAGTATGTCCATATGATGGAAAGCATAATTTCATCTGTACCACCTCCTGTTGACATAAACTTCAAGTCTCTATAGAAATACAAGGAGTAGATTTAAACATAGCTGGGATGGAACAAATGCAGAACTTCACATACCCATTTATTCTATGAATTTATTACGGACCTGCTTTTATTATATTGTAAACCCTCGTTTACAGAAGTACATACACGGTATGGACAGATGTCACCACTGTAAATACCTTTTTGTGTACAGGGATGTTGCTAATTCAAAATCAAAAGGCCCAGGATATAATTTGGCACATCCAATTTTCAGATTCTTTAAAAAATAACCTTAACCTTACATAACACTGTATTTTCATCTTTAAGTTAAAAACCTCTCCTTAGTATGCAACTGCCCTTTAAGGCCAGTCAAAGAAACTGCTGCTGAACTCTCACCACTTTGGACTGACATATAAGGTATCCCAAGGTTTTCTGCTGGGCTGCATGCTCAAATTACCTACATATTACACACCATTAGCAGTTGTATGCAGAACATCTGATCTCCTGCCTCCTCCTGGTGGGATGGTCTGCAGTACTGCAGTACTACCCACAACATCCCCCATGGTCCTTTCTCAAAGCTAAACATAAACAGTTTAATATATTTAAATACTAGAATTTTATTGCTTTAGTTAGGCTAGCCATGGAATGCTTCTGATCTGGCACAGCAACACTTTGCTTTCTGATTTCTCCATACCCTCGTTGCTGCCCAGGTGACAGAGCAGCACATCCCGCACCGCCTGCAGCCCTGCTGAGGTGAAAACTGACCTGTGGTGCCTTCACCCTGGCCAAGGACAGCAAGAAACCAGCCTGCAATGCACCATACAGTTATGTAAAGGTGTCATTTTAAGGGACTCAACTAGCTGCTTACTGAATGCTGTTTTCTTCAGAGAGTGGGAGTCTGCCTGAGGAAGAAATGAGTCCTGACTGTTGTGTTCTGCCCCCTAACACACTCCCTTGCAAAGAGTTGCCCCTCCTTCAGGAAATCCCATGCACCTGAAACATCCACTGTAGATTGTAAGACTTAACCAAATCAAGAGACGTAAATGTTAAAAAGCAGTATATTTTTTGGCAGATTAGAAAAAAATTTCTTCAATGCTAAGTTGAAAACTGCTGGAGGGAGGATGAGGAGCTCTTCCCATCTACCCAACTCAATCCAGGTTATCTCTAGTGAGGCAGCAAAAGGAACAAAAAGGACCCTCTATGTCATCAAATCAAGTTTCCCATCTCCACTGGTATCATGTCATATAACCTCCTTCAGAAATGTATCAAACACTGCTTTAAGGAGAACAACAAGCTCCCTTTAATCTTAGACTATCCTAATTTGAAGGCTGTCACATAACAAGGTTGATTACTAAACATTTACCGTTTTTTGCTCACAATTATTAAAGTTGTACCACTGGCAAGATTTTTCTCCACAAAACACACTGATGTACCCTCACCTTTAATACTTGTGACTTCTTCCATCTTCAGACTCAGCTAGACTGCTTATGGCCTGTCTAAATTAAACAACATATAAAGGAACCTTGGGCCCAGAGGGAGAAGTGTGAGCTGACATAACCCAGGACGCCAAGTCCAAGGCTGGCACTGCCTGCCAGTTCGCATGGCCGTGCTTATTTCTACTAAGGGGCATTCTGAAAGCCGAGCTGAGCAGGAGTGGACATCATCTTGGATGGCTCTGGAGCATAGCTCTGCCTTAAAGTCATCATTGTACAGTTACCTATATTGATTGTCATGTTAGTGCTAGATGTCATGGGCTCCATCTCCTGAATTCCCCCTCAGGGTACTCATAAAAGTCAACCAAAGCGGTAGACAGGAATCTGTCCCAAAACCTCTGCAGAAAAAGTTTGAACCTACAGCTCTGTTTTCACAGATGACTGAGGAATCACTATTAAGTCTTGTCCCAGCAGTTAGATATTGATTTAAAAGAAAATTGGTTTTGTCAGCAGAAACAGATAGGTTTCATTTCACTTGGTACAACCATAAATTGTGATGACAAAGACTGATTAAAAAGAACCCAATTGTCTAGACTCATTCTAGTTTAGACATGCTTCGTAAAGAATGAAAGAATATAAAAAATAAAATAATGAAACTGAGTATTCCAATGGGCATTTTAAACTGTGAGGAATACAATAAATAATTTAGAAGTAAATGCATTACTTTTTCAAAAAGGTCCACTTAAGTCCACTACACAGAAGTTTGATTTTTAACTACACTGAAATACAGATAGAACTTCATATTGCAATACCTACGTGACAGCTGAGGGGAAAAAAATAAATCCATTTTTCTTCTGCAGCTGTGAGCATTTGCAATGCTATTTATGCTTCATCTATTTCACACGAGTAGTCAATCAATAGTTTTCACTACGGCTTTCTCGAGTCTTTCATAACACAGCACATAAAGAAATGATTGTATTCTCTCCATTAGAGAGCACAAGAGTAAAACTCGTAAGAACTGGCAGCAGTTAGGAGTAGTGTTTAGTACTTAGAAACAATCTTAATTTCCAAACAAACAAACAAACTTTAAGAAGGCCAAACAAGTTCTTCCTATAACAACTGACGTGCCCATAGTCACTATTAGAACATATAGATCACCACCTGAAATCTTTTAAAATTCATGTTAAGTCTGGAAAATTTCAATATACTCGCCACAAAAAGTTTTATCCCTCTGATCTCTCACAACCTGGGGGCTTCACAGACTGGGGGTTTGGTCAAGAATTGATTTTTCCCTAGTCATGATGCCTTTGGAGCATTTCGTGCAGGGGAGAGAAGAAACAAACACACGTCCAGTCTGACACTCTCCTTTTCTAGGAGTAGGGTAAAGTCTGGAGAGTCAACTCAATGTTTTTCATATTGGCTTGTATTTCTCTATTAAACCCTTTGATATTTGGAGTCAAAACTTCTTTCAAGCTCATTCTCATTCTCCAGAATCCCAACAACTGAAAGTGTGACATTCATATATATAAACCCAGCCCTCTGTAGGGTCCTACATGGTGGAACAGCTATCTTTACTTCTTCCAGGGAATACTGCACTTTAGAAAAGTCAGTTCTACAAAGTTTAAAAGACAAATTATTGAAATGACAGACGTGACTGAAGTCATTTCCCAGACAGTTTTGTGCTGGGCCTGTTTATTATCTCCCCACCAACACTAACAACTAGAATTCAAGGGCTCATGCACTAACCATGCATTATGTTGTGTGCTCTTTGACGAGTAACAGCTCAACACATGTCAAAGACTAACATTTTCTTAGGAACTTCTGAAGGATTATGCTACAAAACTCTTTGCACATTATGACTAGATGTTGCGCTGTGCAGTTACGCTGCTTGCTACTTGACAAGTACCAACCACAGTGATGTGAATGGTTACTCAGACTTCTGTAGAAAAAAGAATGGCTTTAGGAAAGTTGCTGCTTTGTTTATCGTTACAGATTAACAGGATTCTAACTTGGACCTGCAATTGTTTATTTAGTTAATACTCCTCGCTTCTTGGAGTTTATGGTTACTCAACAATGGACTTTTACTGACTCACATAAAATTTTAGAGTACGGCTACCACATCACCTTTAGCCTTATAAAAGTGTTTGAATTAGAGACAGAAGAATACGTTTCTTTCGCCAACTGACAGAGTTTATACTGATTGGAAATACTCCGGAGGTCTCCTCAGGAAAAAAGTGACTGTGCTGTTGAACTTAGAAACCACTCTGGAATTCACACAAAAAAGCCCTGCCCAACCTTAGTAATAAAATACCAGGCTAGGAAATCTAAAGACAAATCAAAGCAAGATAGAAGCACATTCACATTAGTGTGTACACATTACTACACTGACAGTAAGCGCTGCAAGAGAGAGACTCATTTTATTCAAAGTGCCTCCCGCAGTAGCTTTTAACATCAGGACCATTAGCTACTAATAGAGGCTGTGAAAAATATAACTAAGGAAAAACATCATATTGACAGATGGCTTAAAACCACCACCATGCAGCAGTCTGCACCTTCACCAGAGAATTTCAGGAATTCACAACTCAAAAAAGGCTGAGAGTTTCTCTGGCTTACCACAATGGCATTCTTATTCATAAAATGCTATTCAAATAGAGAAAGTAGCTCAGCCTGCTAAAAAGAAACCGGCTTTTTACTGATCTTTTTAAGTGTTCTGCTCTCAGTTTACACAGATACATTTACCAAAACTTTCAACTAACTGAACCACTAACCAATTTTGCTAACCTTTGATCAGGTATCGTATATATAAGGGCTGAACTGAAACCTGTTACTGCAAGAAAACACAAGCTTGGGTTTGGTCCTTCTGCAGAGTTTAACACACTGCGTCCAGACAACTGCCAGAAAACTGTTTGCTCTGACAAAATTTTGCTCTAAGTAGATATAGTGAAATCTGAAGGGACTTTAATTAGTTTGCAAAAAGGCATCTGTACCATTTTAACTGCTGGAAACAGCTATGACTTTCATATGCCCCACGCGGTATCTGTTGGAGACTGCTATCAGAAGGACTGATAGTAGGCTGGAGGAGCCTGATGGTGAATTCCAGTTTCACACATGTATCTGGGGGAAAAGATAAAGCTGATTTTCATTGGAAAAAAGCTTCTGTTGTGTTTTAGTTCTGTTCTTGTAAGCAAGGAAAGAGGAAAAACTACTATCTGCTTGTTGGCTCCCCTCTTCTTCCCCTTGTCCTATTGTTTGGTTGACCAGAGGAACATCAGGGAAAATGTGGAGTTTACTTCTTTCACCAGATATTGTAGCTAGCCTGTGGGTAGTTTGAACTACACAGTTATAATGCAAGGCCAAGATCCAGCAGAGGAATAGTCAGCCTATGTCCTGACACTCACACATGATACCCCAAAGTCAATGGGCTGTGGATGCCCTTGGATTCACTGGGTCCATCAGTGACACACCATTCAGTAGAACACCACCATTCACACTGTCTAGGAGGTGGTGGCCTTTTCAAGTGGGTGATATTTTAGCAGGACATTTAAGAGGCCAAATTTCAGTAAAGCCATTTCCTATTCTCCACTCCCTCACCTGTATGCTCACCAGTACCTCACTGGTGAACCTCATTCCTCCCCAGAACTGGAGACAGCTATCAGTCACTTCGTGGGCCAGATGGCCTGCCTTCAGCTTAGCCATGGAAACAAATTTTGTCACATCATTGCCTTCCACATAGAGAGCTAAGGAAACAAAACATAAATAAATAAATCAGACTTATTCATATGGTCACTGCTCACAGGCTGCCTCTCTGCAATCACCTCCCCATGCTCCTTCAGCCTAGCAACATTCTTTGCATGAAGAGAAGCACATCTGGGAAGGCAGATGTGGGAGCTCACCAACAGTGTGGTATAGCAGTGAGCGCAGGAGTTCTACTTTGGTTGCCAGCTCAGCCAGGCAAAAATGCACAGTTTGCTTGTGCAGCATAGGACAATCAAACACTTTCCACTGGTGAGTGTAATCAATAGTCTCTTGTTATCATGTTTATATGTAATTATGTTTGCCAGCGGTGTCAGGACTTGAAGAAGCAAAGCACAGAACAAGACATCATTTTAGCCAGATCTGTTGTTGCTCTTGTTGGAAAAGATGTTTTTTTTCACATTGTACAAACAAGCCATTAGGTTTTGTAAGGTAAATTATTCCATACACCCAGTTTGGGGTGCAGTTTCAATTCTGAAAAAAGTCTGATATTTCTTTGTACCTTGAAGAGCTCTTGATCACTATTTTACCTGAGCCCCAAACTGCCAAAACTTGGAGGAGAGTGAAGAGGTGGAGTGAAAAGCAGGAAAGTTATAGAGAGCAGTATGTGATGATGATGACTATGTAAACTTTATCCTTAATGCCTCATTTGGGGCCCTAGCAAAGCTTGTGGCAACTCCTTCTTTCCATGCTACCCATGTCCTGAAGGTCTGTTACAATCCCAAAGGAAAATCTGAAGGCAGACAGCATACTTACTGAAGAATGCTGTAGAAATGTAAATTCATGGAAGCTTTCAGGGAGAAGGAAGAAACCTCTTCAGAGATCAGAACATGAACAGATTACTTACTGCGTCTGCATTCTGTGCTCAGATCCCAGTATAAAAAAGAAGGGAAAATCATGAAGATTCACAGCCACTTTTAGTAAATGCTAAACAGTGCTTCTAATGAACAGAATCAAATAGGATACTACTAGAAGACAGACAAGCAAGATGGCAGACACTGCCTTAAAAAGAACTATTTCACTGCTATTTTTTGAGCAAACTTGGAGATACCCTGTTTTGAACAAGAAGAAAAGTTCTTTTCTAAGGCTAATCAGCATTGAAGTGAAGGACTAGACTACCAGGCTCTTGCAGCTTAGCGAGGATAACAGCAGGTACTGAATTTGTGGAGAATTTTGTTTGGCAAATGCAGATGCATGTCACTATGGCAAGCAGTAGGGAGAGAGTTCACAAACCCATCCGTGTGATCATTTTCTTTTCATCAAAATATGCATATCCGCACCCTTTCATATTTAGAATCTAAACCACAAAACTCTGAATCTGAAACACAAAACAGAAGCAAGCCCTGGACTACCACAAAATCCCTTTTCCCAAATGCCACTTACTCACATGACAAAAGTTCATTACAGGAGCCTGGTGTGCTTCCATATTTCTTTTTGCATCACTTTCCAGGTCACCTGTGTTTAAATTTCATCCCTATATTGCTCTCATATGCAGACTCCGCATCCCATCAATTGCCCCCTTCTAGGACCATTTCCCAGCTTTTCTGCAGAGCACTATTTTTCATATGCTGTCCCCATATTCTGTAAGGTGATCAGATTTTCTCATGCCTTAAATGTTTCCCCTTCTTTCTTAAACAACTAAGCTCAGTGCTTATTTTTCAAAAGAGCATATACTCTAATGTCCTCATTTCTATGCTATGCACTATGCTGCCACCCTAATGTCGGGTTTTGGACAAGAAAATACATTGCTCTTTTCAGGGATATCTCTTGTACAAAGGCAGATTCCTGCTCTTCCAGAGGACCATTCAACACTGTAGCATGTGGAACACTAACAAGTTTTTCAATTGTATGTCTATGGTGTCAGGATTGAGAGATGATAAAAAGCGAGCAAGAAGTGCCCAGGCACTTTTTGTCCCTTGTCCTCAAAAACTCATACCTGTGAAGCATATAGCCCAATGGTAAATGCTGTGCTAGGAGAGCAGAAGGGGGGTGGGAGAACAAGGGGTTAGTCTTGCTTGTCAGAGCAAAATGCTCCAGCATGGCTCCTATGGTTCTTAGCATCCAGCACCAGGGAAAGAAGAGGTGGGAAACAGCAAAGAGGGTGGGAAGGAACAGGCAGCACCTAGTCACATCCTGCGTGTAAAAGGGCTGAAGATCATGAAGGGGTTTTGGCCCATCTATGCTCACCACATATCAGGGCTTGGAGGAGGAGCCTGAGAAAGCCGCTCTCACAGTGCCCACCTCTCTGTTTCTCTGCCTCCTTCCTGACAGAGCTGATCCATCCTCCTGCTTCCTTAGCTGCCATCACTACCCTTCTGCTTATTCCTGGATTTGCCAATTGCACACAGACATAAACAGAGGAATTCTTTTAAGGACAGTCCTGGGCAGCATCAAAAGCAGCATGGCCATCAGGTCAAGGGAGGTGATTCCCTCTACTCTGCTCTGGTGAGACCCCACCTGGAGTACTGTGGTCAGCTCTGGAACCCATAGTACAAAAAAGACATAGACCTGTTGAACAGGGTCCAGAGGAGGGCACAAAAATGGTCAGAAGGCTGGAGCACCTCTCCTATGAAAACAGGCTGAGAGAGCTGGGGTTGGTGAACCTAGAGAAGAGAAGAGAAGGCTCCAGGGATACNAGAGAAGAGAAGAGAAGAGAAGAGAAGAGAAGAGAAGAGAAGAGAAGAGAAGAGAAGAGAAGGCTCCAGGGACACCTTGTTGCTGCCTTTGAATATATAAGGGAGCCTTTTAAAAATGATAGAAAGATACTCTTCACTAGAGCCAGCAGTGACAGGACAAGAGGGGCCAGTTTTAAACTGAAAGAGGGTAGATTTAAACTGAACATAATGAGGAATGTTTTAGGCTTTGAACTGCATGAGCTTTAAGGTCCCTTCCAGACCAAACCTTTCTGTCATTCTATGAGTCTAAGAAATTCTTTATGATGAGGGCGGTGAGGCCCTGGCACAGGTTGACCAGAGAAGCTGTGGTTGCCCCACACCTGGCAGTGTTCAAGGATGGGGTTTTGAGCAACCTGATATAGTGGATGGTGCCTCTGCCCGTGGCAGGGGAATTGGATGTGATGATCTTTAAAGATCCCTTCCAATGAAAACCATTCCGTGATATTACATCTACAGATATTTAAAGCTATGAGCATAGCTCTAACATGGCAAAGCAGTCATGTAAATAGAGAGAAATGTCATTCTTAACAGTGAAACTAACGTCCTGATTTCCTCTTCCCTGTATATTTGTTTCCTCTTCTGTCAGACAGTGTTCTCCACATGCTCAGATTGACTTTGCCCCATGGATTTCAACTGACAGCACATGCAGGAAACGTTGCTCTAGGGCAGCCTGAGGAACGCATGGTCTACCACACAGCTGAGAATTGTGAAAGCACTTGAAGCTGCCAGATACAGAATAATCTTTTCCTCGTACCTCCATCCAGCTTACATTTTTTCCACTTGGAACTTCTGCTCACTGTAAACACACTTTCCCTTGTTACATCTCCTTTCAAAAGGAAATTCATATGTTTTCCTTTGGTTGTGGCTGGTCATTTTCTAGTGAGATGTACAGTGAGCTCCAAGCTGAGCATCTGTCTCTTAAGGATGTGCATTGCCCATGTAAAAGGATCTGTCATCCTGCTTACTGGCCATGACTCAGTGATGCTCATAAAACTGAGACTACGGCAGCAGATAGAAGTCATTAGAAGAGTGCCATTCTGCTCTCTCACACACACTGAGCTCCCTCTTTGCCTCCAAGTTAAGCAATTCACAAAAAACCTGTTTGCTTTCTTGCCATAGCAACATTCTTTTCCTGTGATCAGTGTAACAGGTCCACAAATGGATGGTCTTTACCAAGTGTCACAACACAAGAGAGACACGTGGCAGCTCTTTCACTGGAGCAAGAAATTACTTTTACCAGTGCCTTAGACATGTGCCACTTGGAAGAAAAGACCACACTGTGACCAAATTTTGCAATTCCAGGAAATTAGTTTTCCATTTATATTTTAACTCAGTTTGGATGAAAATTCATTTTGGGGGTGGAGAGGGAGAAGTGAAGAAGGAAGGAAATTTTCCCAAATGTTGGCCACAAAGAAAGTAATAATAAACAAAGAGAAAGCTGAAACACATGATACATGGTACTAAAAACACATAAACAAAACCGACAACAGGAAAAAAAACCCCAAAACCCAACACAACAAAGCAATGCCCAAAAAGGAAAGAAAGAAAGGAAAGGCAGTCAACTGCTTCCTCCAAGTTTTAGGAAGTAGTGAAAGCAAGGATGCCAAGACTGGACCCTGAAGTGTTTAAAAGCAGGCTGATGATTTTCACTCTCACATGAATAGTCATGAACTGGAAGGAACAGAAATGTCCTTCTGAGGGCCAGAAGTGAGGACTAGGAATACATATGCAGACCTAATCACAAAGGTACTGAAGGCATGTACATAGTTTTGCACATCTAAGCCTTCAGCAAAGCACTTGTTGAACATATGTAAAACCATTTGCAGGACTGGAAGGTAACAGCTAGATGTGGTGGTACAGACCACATCCATCAAGCACCTGGCTCCCTTCTGAACATTGGTTACTCTCTTTTTCTTGTTTATCACAATTGGTTACCCCTAAAGTTTGCAGCTTGACCCAAACTATGAGTCTTGCTCCTGCTCCTAGAACCTTCACGCACTTTATGTCAGACAGTGGATAAAAGCAAAACCAGGGGGCCCAGCAAAGTACAACATACTGTCCACTGTGCTGAAGAAGGCAGCTCCCTCTCCCTTTGTGAGCTCCAAGGCTTTTCCTCCCTGGTGGCCATGGTCAGACTGCTCATCCAGGGTGAGGGTTTGCCTGCTCCCACTGTGTTATTCTGGGTGAAAAGAAGAATTGAAACCTGGTGTCCCAGTTCCTGGCAGATCATGGTGACTGTCAGGCAGTTGTGCAAGGCTGGACAGCACCAAGCTGCCAGTGGTTTTAATAGGAGTGATCTAACCTGCCAGGCTTTGTGTCTTGATGCTGTCAGTGCGCGTCACTTTTGCCTGGGGCATGACTAATACTGCTGGGTACTCTGCTGCCTGGGTTTCTGACTACTCTGCAATCCAGGGTTTCTGACTGTTAGACTTCAAACTGAGAATAGAAATGAACAATGCACATCCTTGCAGTCTGTGTATGCCTCATTTAAAACAGGAGGAGCAGTAGGACCATGTCTCCTCCTTGCCTGAGTCTGCAGTAGCACCCCTTACAAATCTGTTCTTCACTAAAACCACTCTCACAGTTCCCATTTGTCCCAGGCTGAATTAAGAATTTTGGACCAAACCAAAGATTTTTTAAAGCATGTGAACTCTAAAATATTTGGTTTGGGATCAACCCACAACAGGGAGTGATATTTTTATTCGGTCACTGAATCAGAAAATCACTTCTTAGAATTCCCGACTCCCCAGCCACACACAGACAATAACAGGGTATGCTCAGGAGCATGAATATGGTGAGATTATTCACACAACCCTGAAATTTAAAGAGAACCAATCTTCTTACAGTGAGCCACATTATATTAAGATGAAACAAGCACTGTGCGGTGAGGGGGAAGGTTGGGAGGCTGAAATTGGGCAATCCGGACTTGGATCTGTTTACCTGGAACATCCAGAATCCATATAATTCAAATACGTAGATTCAAGTACAGCCTGAGTCTAGAGTAACAGGAACCCTGTGACAGCTTCAGGGAAAAGGAATTTGGTGTTGTACCACTGATGTCCAAAGTGCACGGAGGTAAAACAGATCCACAAAACAAAGCTCTCATATCCTGTAAGAGCCAATTCTTTACACAGTCACTACATTAATTTTCTAAAATCCAGGGTAAATATCACAGCTTACCGTACTACAAGAAAATTCCTATTTCATGCCAATATTTTGATAGCCTTTGTACTATTTGTAGCAGACATAACATGATGCCATATTTTTTTATCAGCAGAAAAACACCACAAAATAAAAAAGAAACAAGGCAAAACCAGCCTCTGTGGTCCCTCACAAAATATTTCTATTTCCAGTTTTCCTACAGAAAGGGAACGTTATCTGTACCCAGGCTGTGACAGACTTCAAAAACAGATTCTAAGAGGCCATTGCAATCTATGAGAAAAGGAAAGTCTTGTTACTCATGCAAAGGGTGACCCCTGCTTCCCTGCCCAGCCCCAGCAGCACAAATGATGACTTAACCAGTCGCTACTCCCCACAGCCTCACTTCTTGGAACCGCAACATCTGGTATGTAAAACCTGTTCCTTCCTCACGGATGAGGTTTTTGCTGGGGACCCTTATGTCTTCAAAAAAGGCGTGTGCTGTGTCTGATAACTTCATGCCCAGTTTGTCTATCTTTTTAGCAACATGAATGACTGAAGTATTAGAAAGGCCACAGGAAATAGATGTACTATATACAAGTATAGCATTTTAAGAAAGTGAAGTTTGCAGATGTGAAGGTATGTGCCAAGACTACAGTGAAATCTGCCTTTAGGAAAAACATAAAAGTATTCTGGAATTTAAGAGTAAAACAGCCCATGTCCTATTTCCAAGAGTTTTTATATTTTATTTAACTAGCAAAGAAGAAACTGTAACTGTGAAGGTCGCATTTTTCATTATGTCTCCAAATAATAATTCTTTACTAGTAGTAATAATCTTACTTCATGCACGTCTTGACTCAATGCAATATTTATTTGCTTGTTTGATTTTTAGTGCACTGTAATGAAATGCTGGAATTCAATTTAGGAGTATCTGCAGATTGCCTACACTGCTGTGGAACAACAGAGAAATATTTAGTAATGACAAAAACAGAGCTACATTTTAAGCTGCAACTAGAGAATTTCTCCTCCTGGAAATCCTATTCCTTTCCTCTCTTCCATATTTATCCTTCTCTTTCTAGTCTATCCTGATATTTTCTGTAGAAGAGAGAGTTTATAATCATAACACACCGATTTGTCCTAATAAAAATTTAGACTCAAATTCCTAACTGCTATAAACAGCCAATAATTCCATATCAACTCCAAATTTTGTTGAAACTATGCATTTTATGATGGCTTATAAAATACTGTTTTAGTTCACCTAAGTAGTAATAGAGGGGTTCATAATGATCACAGTTCATACCCCTGAATTTTATCATGGACATGCTTGTGAGGAGGGTTTGCTTCCCCACAGGCCGACCTACACAGCACTGACTCTGCAATGTCTTGCTGGAGAAGAACCTGGTTCCTTCAGGTTCAGCCATGTAAGACTTCAGCTACCTAGTCACATTTGTTTTTTCATAGCCACAATTTCTTTCTTGCTCTTGTTCAGATTCAAGCATGGCTTCACCACTGGCCCATGAGAGCTTAACAGACACCCACTGATTCAATTATTTTCTTTTGGGTGGCGATTCCCTTGTCTTCAGTTTTTACCTCCTTGTTACTCTGGGGCTAATGAGAATATTCAGGATGGAAGTCAAGAATATTTCAGATGTAAAATAAACCGAGGCCGACAACCAGGTGTGAGGGTTTGTGCAAAATGTGCTGATTACATCTGCCAAGTCAATATATGTAGAAAAACTGTCCTCTAAATGAACGTATATGTCTTTGCAGTAAGCCAAACATTTTTCTACCCACATAAATGGTATTCTAATCAGCTCTGTGATGATGAGGTATTCTGGTAATATTTTCTTCTTTATTCTATTTCTTTTTCCAATCCTTTCCTACTCTCTAACACAGCTCAGGAGGAGTTGGTCACTACACAGCCCACTGTCATCTTTCATGGAGTTTAGTGAACAACTCTTTCTGAACTACTAAAGACATCTCATCTTCTACTAAGAGGAGGCCTTCAGTCATGTGAAAATTTGGTTTTGCAGGCAGAAGAAGTTGGCAATCGTCCCCTTCAGATTCACTCACTCTCTCTGGCTGCGCTGAATAAGGCTATGGAAAGTTTCACTTCTGCAGATATTAAACACTGACACTATTTCCAAGTGCCATGACTGCTCTCAGAATAAGTCCACACAGACTTCCACACCTTCCACTCATGATTTTTCTCCACTGGCCAATCCATAAATGGACTATGTGTTAGGAATACTTGCTTTGATATGTGTTCAACACAGGAAGAAAATCAGGACAGCTGTGTAAAAATCTTTTATCCAGCAATTTGCACCCACTCACGCCAAAAAACCATCTGTGGTTTCTTTCTGTATTAAAATCAGAGCTAAACAAACACACTGACACATTTACAGACCCAGAGGATTTCTGGAACACCTTTTCCCATTGGATTACTGCTTGGTTTCTTTGAAAGTCTCAGAGATCATGTCTTTAGTCTACTTCTAGTTGGCTTTCTGCAATCACTGCTCTTTACCTATATGAAGATGTGCTTACTGTCTGCTCAGGCAACTCCTGGAGTTTGTCTGTATTAAATAAATAACAAGTCTCAGTCTGGCAAGGCCAAGTGCCTCACAGTTGGCACTCTAATAGAGCCATTTGTGTTACTCACACCAGTATCACTGAGATGGATTGCTATGTCTCTTCCTGGGCAGTTCTTTCCAGGAGTCTTTGATTTTTCATTTTCTCCCGCTCCTCCAGCTTTCTGACAGTCTCTTTTGTTTTCTATGTTCCATCGTGAGAGAAAGGCAGTCATTCCCTCCTGATACCATTTACTGCCATTACAAACGGAAACAGGCACATTTTAAATTGCAGCCTGAGAAACATGCTCTTTCCCCTGTCCTAGATGTTCTTCTCTTTATTATCTCCCCCTTGCAATCTACCCTAGTGCCATTTGAGGACCCAGAGGACAAACCACTGCACATAGTTGCCAGATTAGGGCTGCAAGTCTTTTTTCTATATATATATTACTTACAGACATTCTACAACTTTTTAGATTCTCTTTCATCATATGAGAAATTAAGGTTGGGGTTTTCTTTAAGACATTGTTATTATGAGGACTTTTCACCTAATTTAGGTATCTACCGAAACCACACTGCCATTCTCCAAATTCCACTAAATCTAGGCCATAATTTACTTCACCCGGAATACACACTGTACATACATGAAGCAAATCCTGCTTCGTATCTCCTATAACCTACCAGCTGTTGAAGTTAGTAATTCACTTTCAGACTGGGAACTTTCTTTTCTATCATCACATGATATAAGTATGAAACAAGTAATGTTTTTGAGGGCAAATGCTGGACTAGTCTCCCATGTACTTCCGGCTGCTAGCAAGGAATGAGTTACCGCTGTGCCATGGATCCCTTCCTTACTGCACCATATAGGCTGGTGACTGCAGCAGTTAGTCAGACATAACACACTCATACTCCACTGCATGCATTCTTGAGCTTTGACACACATACATCTACAGACGCTTGGTAGTGCATCATTCAGTGATGTCCTCCAGACACTTCCCGTACAGCCTTGATCTGCTGCCCTCCAAGGAGCACCAATCTTTGGCAGACAGACATCCTTAGGATGTATCAGAACAGCCGAGACTTCCTCCTCACATCTGTGTCAAATGGCAGCCTTTTTCACCCTTTTCCTCTTTATCTTCCTGAAAAATCTCCTTTCTGATATGACCCACCCAAAATCAACTATCTTAATATTTCATTTCAAAAGGTCACCAGTCTTGGTATAGTAACCCTTTTGGAAGCCAGTATCTGTATCACACAGAAAAATGAAAGCTTATATACTTTAAGGAGTGTAATTTTTGTTTCTGGGAAGACTTCTACAGTTCTGCAGATCAGCTTTGGGCAACTCAGGCAATTTTTTGACTCAAAATCTATTTACTGCAGTAAAGAAGATCTATGGGGCTATGTGACCTAACAACACGCCCCACTCCCAAACCCCCCAAGCTATAATGACTCACATGTCTTTTTGCAATAGGCAAAATAGCTGAAAGCCTCCAAGTCAATTTCTGTAAATTTATCTGCCTCTAACAACGGTTGGCTGCTTTGTTTTTGGAAAACTGATCTCTAAACTCTTTATCCTTTCATTTTCACATACTTGAGAATCACTTTCAATATTTTCTGAACAAGAGAGCATGCTTAAAAATACTTCTCTATTCACTGACAAAAGGCGCGTGCAGTCTGCTCATCAGTCCTCACACAAACCAGGAAAGAGTTTAACACTACTTTTAAAAAGTAGCTTAAAAATATTTTGCAAAGAGTTCATGTGCAAAGGTCTATGTAGATAATGTTATTTAGTTCTGCAGACTGTTCGCATCTTCTTTCTGCCTTCTGGGACAGAATACAAAGATAGAAATTTTTGTGGAACTTTTCCAAAACTAAATGACACTGAGTGTTATAACTTTAAAAAAGTTGGCTTTTTAATGATTGCTTTGAGGCACGAATTTTGTCTTTGAATATACAAATCAATGCCATTCTCACAGAAGGTTATGAAATCTTCCCATGCAAATGTATCTGAACAACTTTTATAAACTTATTTTTTGCAAAAAGGACTCTCCTTATAAAATTATTTGGGAGTCACAAAAGTTGAAGTCTGTAAAATACTTAACTTCCTTCTCATATTCTCATGTCCCCTACTGTGTTTTGAATTGTGTAAATGCATTTCAGGACCAACTGTGTAGGACAGTGTAGCACCTAATTTAGAAGAACATTTATGGGTGCAGTCCTTCCTGCCAAACACCTTTTCTTCTTACCCTGGTATATATTTAAAAACACCAATGAAATTAAATTAGGAGAGAAAAAGTTTTGTGTTATTACCAGGTAGATTCATTGGCAGACATAAGAGAGACTTATTTTGATGGGCAGGCCCTTCACTGGTGTTTGCCAGCAGGCACATCCAGTCTGCTTGGCATCCGGCCATAGTCCACATCTTACTACCATTTATGATGTATTCATCCCCTTTTTTTACAGCTGTTGTCTTGATGTCTATTTCAAAACACAGGAAATGAAGGGTTATTCTTGTGAAGGAGGGGTAAGCTGGTCCCTGTACAACTGGAAGAGTCACTACTTTTCTCTCAGAAAAACAACTAATATTTGGTTCTCCCTTCTTACCCCCCATGTCCTCTAAATTTGGTTGTCAGAAACTTGGGCCAGAAATATTTGAATCTGAGGTGATGTATTATGCATTTCTGTAACTGTGCATGTTAGTCACTGAGCAGGTCATTAATTTCCAAGTCCTGACTTAAACAAATATATGCCTCACTATTGGTGTATGCATAAAGATATATGTACACGCATTTCCTGAATGTTCTTGGTCAGAATGGTATAATAAATTCAAAGCTAGTAAACTTTCAAGAACCCAAGTCTAAATGCTAGGAATGTCTTTATATAAATGAAGTTCAAGAAGCTTGCTATTTATACCCCCTGGCAAAAAAACAATCTTCTTTTCATCCGCGAGTGTCCACATCATGCTGCAAGCAGCCCTAGCTGCAATAGACAGCCAGAGTGAATCATTGGTTGTTGTTTACACACTAGCAGAATCTCTGCAATTGAACTTCTTCAACTAAAACCTCAGTTGAGGAAGACTTTTCAACAGATATCTAGCTATAAGCAGGTGATGGTATAAGAGAGCCCTATCAAATCCCTAGTAGCACCTGTAAATCTAGTAAGTCTGTCAAGTCCATAAGAGTCCACCTATTGATGGAGGCAGTAAACTTGAGGCGTAAGAGTCAAGACACTGAGTGGGGAGGCACATTTAGGTGAGCTGGCTATACCTTTATACACACCCACCTCAATCTGCACATGAACTTTCTTCCCAAAGGCTCTAATTATAAACCAAAACAAAACCAAGTATCAGATCTTCATCTATGCTAAAACCAGCATGATTTACAACATAAACCAGGACTGAGGTCAGCATGGCTTAGGTCTTGTTAATGAAAGAACTGGGGGAAAATAATGGGAGAAAACTGCATAAAATATAAGCTAAGGGAATATCAGATATAGCTATGGCTAAAGGAATTTACAAGCAGATAAGGATGAACAGAAAGGGAAAAAAATAATACTAAAGTGGATAAAACCAGTAGCTATTTCATCAGTGAATGACAAATCTGTCCAAGGAACTTGATATATAATCTGCATAATAATTGCAGGCCAACAAACTGAAAGAACCTAAAGTACTGATAAAAGCTCATAATATATGACACAGACACTAGACAATCATACACACAGGGACTAAAAAGAAGAACACGCAAGAGCTGGGATAAGAAATATGACAACGCTATATTGATGCAGAAAAGATGGAAGCATTCGCAGTGATTTACATCATGCATCCCTTTGTTGTGGAACAGCTACTGAAGAGATTAGATATAGGCTCCACAGAAGGTCTGCAGAGGAACAATGAGCACTGTGATGTTACTACAAATGTAAACAGTTCTTGCAAGCAGTGGCGTCACAGGGGACTAACCACACAAATACAGATTCAAGAACAAATGCCTTACTAATGGAAACATTCAAGTACTCCCAGATGTGATGGCTGACGGTTTGCTTCAAACACTTGAAAATTGTCTATCTTATGAAGAGTTATTTCTCTTTAATTAGAAGAAAGATCAAGTTAATAAGTAAGTTTTATGTCTAAAATACAGCAGGCTCTGAAAGCCTACTTAACAATTTACCAAAGCCAAGCAGACTGAGCCTCAGGGATTTGGTTCAGAATATAATTTGGAATATTTGACGGTAATTATTACCCCAGCTAGAGCAGAGCTCTGGGAAAAGGCTACTTCAGTGGGTGCTCCATAACTCATTCATGGCAGCCCGCATCACTGCCCCTGTAGGGACTATATAACTCAACAACTTACAGAGCATGCTGTGTGAGCTCTTTCCAAGGAAGGCCACCATCAAAAGGCTTTTGATACAGCTAGTGCCATCTATAAGCAACCAGGACTGGTCACGTCACCATTCAAGTCACAACATACTTGAATCTTGAATTTTCTTCTGCACTGCACTCTTGAGTCCAGCCATGCATTTAAATAGGTTAGACAAAAGACAAGGTAGACCTCAACTTTTAATGTCAACATTATAATCAAAGACAGGCAACATATATTCTTCAAGCAAACAAAACAAAAAAAAAAAAAAAAAAAAAAAACAAAAACCA
>NDXB01013235.1:542-36417 GCA_002631895.1 Agapornis roseicollis | reverse complement strand
AAAAAAAAAAAAAAAATAAAAAAAAAAAAAAAAAAAAAAAAAAAAAAAAAGAAGAAGAAAAGACCAGATATCTGGGATTTACATCATCAGCACAGGAAAAAACCCCAAATGTGCATGAAATGGCTTCAAGTCTAACTGGATGAATAATCACTTTAAAAAACAGTAGATGGCCTGCTGGAAAGGAAAGAGATTAATCATCAAAGCAAGCTACAATTTGGAGGTCAGAAGGTAAGAACTGCCCCAGGTCAAAATAAATGAAGTCTTGCAGATGTAAACTAACAAAATCAACTAAGAGTTAGGTGGCAAAGAGGAACATTTCAGCCACAAAAATAAACAGAGAATTAGAAAAAACATAAGGCATATAGAGAATGCCTCAAAACTAAAGAAATATTTCACACGAGATTACAAAGGGATTCACAATGCAGCTGACAAAGCAAGACATCTACAGGGAAGACTATACAGAAATTGAAATTAGTGAAAACAGAGGCTGTTGGTTTTGGCAGTCTGCACAGCCTCAGAAAGAGATTTGGAAAGAAAACAGAATTCAATTTATTAGTGGTCTTTTATTTAAAACCAACCTGATTTGTTTGTTATGAAAATGGATTTTCTAGAGAAAAGAGAATGGAAAAAATTCCTACTGGACTCAAGCAAACTAAAATTGATGCTACTAGGTAACTATGAGTTAAATTTTTGAAAAGATAAGAATTAGGACAAAAGTGGAAATGTGGGCAAGGAACTTGGCAAACAGGAAACTGCATCAGGTTTCATTAAAAGAGGAAGTGCTGATATGCAGAGAGGTTACTATTAGAGGTGTTCCTTGGATATCAGCCTTTGGACAAAGCCTATTGGATATTTTCATTAAGAAGAAAAGGAATACACTAATGAAATTTGTTCATGACACAAACTCGAGAGACATCACCAACACAGACAAGTGAGGTACCTCCCAGCAAGAAAGGAATCATATTGAGTCTCCAAATTCAAGATGGAAAGCACAAGTAACTAGGCCCAAAGTAATAAGAATGATTGCTGTATCTTACAGTGTATCAATAGCAAACCAATGATGATCTGCATAGTTAACCACAAGATTCACAAGCTAGCAAACTTGTGTAGTACTACATATTAGAAAGTAATATTTCTATCAGGGTTGGAGAAGTATTTGTGCCATTACAGGCAGTATGTGCAATTTTAGTCTTTCAAGCTTGAAAACGGATTACCTAAACCCAGAAAGACAGAAAGACTGGATTCCACAGAGACAAAAAGGGGCAAGGTGTCTATGCTGAAGAGGTGGACATAAGCAGGGTTACTTGGGGTAGTTGCCTGGAAGATGTATTTTGAAGAAAGAGAAGTTGTCTGCCATGACGTGCTCTTGTATATTCTCCACAGACTACCAGCAAAACATTATATAAATTGTGGAATAGTAGCAAGATGAGACAAAATCATTAAAACCGACACAAATGTGTATGCTTTGTGGTGCCAAGAATCCTGAAGTTAAAAAGAGACATTTTCTATACTGTTTTGTACTGTTCTGCTTCTCAAATCATCTCTGTGCTATTGTTGTTATTTATGGTCAATATACATGGTGGCTGTACAACTACAGAAGTTGCTGGAGTGATACCTGCCAGTGGTAAGCTTGGACAGAACAGAGAGGCAGCAGCAACAGGGCAAATGGTAGGATAAATCCAGGGCCAGCATGTCATCTGCATATTAATCTGTTCTGCTCAGCCTATACAGTGTTATAGTTATCAATTCATTCACAGATACATTCAATTTGACTGCTTTTGGATGCATCAGAGGCATGTGTTACTACTCCTAGAACATTACTTTTTGCTCTCACCACACTGGTCTTTCCTTCCTTTGTATTTCTTAGAGACAGTGGCAAATGGAAGGGTCAGGGAAGCCAGATTCCTTCCATTAAAATATCAGGCTGTCTAAAATTGGCAATTTGCTAGGTTAACTTACTTGTGACATCTGACACAGCTCCAGCTTCACTGATTCCCATGCAAACCACAAAATCTCCAGCTATAGCTGGTCCTATTTTTTCAACTCACCAGAATCAAACCTGCAACAACATAATGAAAAAGATAAGCTATTAGATGGTTTTGAAGGTAAACTTTATTTACAAGCTAGTTACAAGTTTTGTTCTACCCACGCAGTGACTTATTTTCCTATGACTAGGTAAAACCTGTCTCAGAGCCAAAGACAAAATAGATACCCTCCAAAGTTGTGATTCAGAGCCTTCACCATAAATCCAGCCACAATAATTTTAAACAAGGTTTTTAAGTGTTCAGGTATCTTATTCCCACAGAAATGCGTGGTCTAGATGCCCCAAATCTCATCTTTGACTTGTCTTGAGAGCTGTCAGATCTAAACAAACTTAATGCTGTTGCTCCAGTCTGCAGTCAGCCAGGATGGAGGACCTGCTCTCTGCCTATCTCCTGACTTTTGCACCAGCTCTTTGTCATGTTTTAGCGGTGACTGAAAAGTTATGACATATGATGGCCACCCCCTGCAAATAGCTGTATTTACACTATTAGTATTCCACATATGCACTTAAATCACACAATGAAAACCATCAATGCTTCTTCTCATCGGTTCTTTTAGTTCCCTGCAAAAAAAAAAAAGTGAAACAGCAAATTGCTGATGGCATCTTAACACAAAAAATATCACTTGTCCATATTTCAATTCAGTTAAGAAGCATCCTATTTTTTCAGCGTTTCATTGCTTTCATCCATTCAAAACATACTCTGTCTCATTTCATGTTTTGTTTTGTCCTAATAAACATTCACTGATTTGGTCTTGCAGCATGAGTGGTGAGCTTGTAATCTAGTTCTTGAACCTCTCTTGTGCTAGACTTAGGACATGAGATGTCTCTTCAGTGAGCAGCAATCCATGAAAGTCAAGCTCCTCCTCAGTCTCCTCTTCAGCAAGAGGCATCTCACATCAGCATCTTCACTCACCTCCTTAGGCTTTCTGGCTGCCTAAACAGGCTGCAGTTACCTCGGCCCTTCTTCTAAAACACTACTTCCAAAGAAGCAACGCCATTTTAGCTCAGATTTTTGTCCTTTCGCCTCTGCTCCAGCCCTGACACAAAACAGTCAAAAGTCACAGAATGGTCAGAGAACAGACTGGGAGCTGGCAGACACTTTCAGCTTGTGCACACACACAGCTCAATTCCTAGTCCTGTCCCTGCAGCAATCCCAAATACAAGCAGCAATCTTTGAGTGTTTACTCCTTCCTTTAGCATTCTGGGACATAGTCCCCTTGTCTGTGATGCAGTGCTTTTCACTTGTTTTTTCTTTCCCCTGGGACATGATGAAGTACAGCCAGCTGAACATTAATTAAACTAAAAACTCCAACCAACAACATAAAAAAATCAGATTATGCAAGGAGCTAGCAGGAATTTTTGGCAATGCTTTCTGATGCTTAAAACTTTGCCAACCTTTAGTTATTTCAGCAGAGGATTTCCACGACAAGAACTTTTCTCAGAATAATATTTTGGTTTGGTGTCTTTCTTTGTTTGGTTTAAGTTCCAGAAAACAATTCAGCTCTTCCCAAAAATGAGGCTGCAGAACATGATCTTTCGCAATTAAAAAAAGAGTTTGGCAACATTATCTTCAGAATATCATGCATCTCTATGCCTTGCAGGAAGAACATGCAGCTCAGCAAGCAGTCAGATACTGTATTAGAAACATGTTGCTTCTATAAAATTCTACCCATCTTAAATGCATCCCAGAAAAGTCTCAGGTTTGCATAAATACCCACTTCTTTCCAGTTTAACAGCCTCAGAATTAGAGAACTGTTTGCAATGAGATAATGCTCTGGCTCAAGACAGAACAGACTAGGTCTGTTTTCTAGGCAGGGGCTATGCCCTATAACATAGTTTCCCATGTGATTAACTGTGCAGCTTTAGCATTGCTTTAAAATATATTTTCATGCATGTGTGTACATATGCACACATGTCTACAGTCTACAGCTCCTTTTTGATGCTAAGTAACCCAGAAATCCCAAGTGTGAGATTCTGACACAGTACAAGTCGCATGGACGTGGTCCACCCTTTCTTGCTCCACACTTTATAAGTGACATTGATGGAATGTCATGAATACAAACATAAAAATGACAGTGGTATATACGATTATGTCAATGGTGGGTAAAAGGAAAACAAAACCATGGCCAAAATACAAACGTAAGAACACTTCCTTGATCCACATAGTTCTGTTTATGTGCTCTGACAATTAGAAATTTGAACTTACCTTTCTAAATCTCAGATATACATATACAAATCTGGTTTCTGACAGGTTAGATTGCTACATTGAATGAAAATGTCTAGTTCTACATCACTATTCAGTGCTGAGAGAGTTGGGGCTGTTCAGCCTGCAGAAGAGAAGGCTGCGTGGAGACCTCATAGCAGACTTCCAGTATCTGAAGGGGAACTATAGGGATGCTGCGGAGGGGCTCTTCATTAGGGACTGTAGTGACAGGACAAGGGGTAACAGGTTCAAACTTAAACAGGAGAGGTTTAGATTGGATCTAAGGAAGAAATTCTTTCCTGTGAGGGTGGTGAGGCACTGGAATGGGTTGGCCAGGGAAGTTGTGAGTGTTCCATCCCTGGCAGTGTTCAAGGCTGGGTTGGACAGAGTCTTGTGTGACATGGTTTAGTGTGAGGTGTCCCTGCTTATGGCAGGGGAGTTGGAACTGGATGATCTTAAGGTCCTTTCCAACCCTAACTATTCTATGATTCTATGAATCATCACTCATCACTCGACTGGACCGATAATCACCTTGTTAGAACCATAGATCTTACTCACTTTTGTTTCTTCTGCTTCTGGGGAATAAAGCTGAGCTGAAGTGAACAATTAAATTAATAATGAAAATTCTGAATAAAACTGTCATATTTCCTGTAGTACAATACACTATTAAGTGCAAATTGAAATTCTGACTCTGAACAGCTGCAGGCAGTTCTAACATGGTTATCAGCATTTCATCAACTCAAGCTTTCTTACACTGGAGCTCACACATTCAAGCACTATTCGTCACCAACATAAGGGGCAGGGGACAGAGCTAAGTTTCTAGATTATCTACGCACCATTCTACAAAGATGACGCAATAGTTTACTCATGGACTTCCTATGAATATAAAGATTTCCTTTAAGCAGGAAGAAGTTAACTTTGACCTAGAGACACTTCTTAAGTGCTAGCAACGGGTGAATTTCTTCCAGTTCTCTTTACGTTCCACTCCTAGGCTCAAACTATTCATAACGCGGTAGCCACATGCCACGCTTTTGCTGCAGTGTAGTACTGCACAGGCATCCTACCATCTCATGTCCAGGTCCAGCTTAGCAGTACTCCTTGGATCTTCAAGGCACAGGAAAAAAGGAAAAGGAAAGATAAACAAACACCACCAACAACCCCTCCCCCCCAAAAAAAAAAACAAACCCAAAACCAAAAACCAAACCCAAAACAACAACCAAACCAACCAAAAAACCCAAAACAACCAACCACCACCACCACCACAAAACAACAACAACAAACCCCTACAAAAACAAAACAAAAGGGAGGAGACACTATTTAAAGGCACAGAAAGGGTTAGAAATGCATGGTGAATAGCAGCGAGCACCCTTGGGCAGCATGGAAGCCTCATTAAGTTCAGTAATTTACATAACCAGAATTTAGAAGAACCCACACTGCAGTCAGCTTTCTCTCCTCGAGTCCCTATTTCAGTTAAGAAGACACACAAGCTTAAAACCCCTGCATTTAGAACACTTATTTACTTTCTGTGAAAGACAGCATAAGAAAAGCTCTCTGACTCCCAGTTTTTATCAAGCCTTTAAGCTTCAGTTATTTGAAGATTTTATGAAATAGATTGCTCAGTTTGAGCTATTGCTGTGTTTTGCAGAGAATACAGATGAGAAGCCTGTATGAGACTACATGATAGGTATGGCTCCCTCATGCAGATTGGACTGCCTGAAGGGTTTTGGTTAAGAACGATTATGTCAATATTCTATTTATTTAGTGATGCATTATGTACTAAAGTGCAGGTGTTGTAGAAGAAAAGTCATATTAAAGATTACTCTCTTCAAATCATGCAGTTTCTAAGAGCTACTCACGTGGCTCGTGTCCTGCTGCTACCACACCAGCTTTCAAGACTGCCCATCAGACAACCTGTCACCATCACGTGGCCAGGCTGTCACCAGGAGCTGGAGAAACCTCAAAGGTATAGGAACAGCAGGTAGCTGTTTCAAGGCAAGCTAGTTCAGAAGCAGCTGCTTGACTTCATATTGTTCTGAAACCAGGTTAGAGCCTCACAGGTATTCAAAACCACAAAGTAGCAAACTGGCCGTGGATGTAATATAACTAGCCATCATGGCAGCAATGCTTAATGACATGTTGAAAGCTGCACCTGCACCAGGTCTCTGCTCTGGCCTACCTTATATGCATTACACAAATTAAGTACTAAAGGTAAGAATGGGACAGATTGGTGTATCTGTTATTAAAGAAGCAGAAAACGAAGCCTCCCTTCCACTATGCTACTGTGAAAGCTGCTTGGCTCTGGAATGACGCTCCGCTTTCACCGTTTTCCCAGCTGATCAAATGGATGATCCTCCTTTTCAAACCTGCCATTCTGATTGTCAGCTGCAGCTTCTCTCCTTTACAGGAAACAGCAAAAGAGACAGTAAAACTATTTACTCTCAGTTATGCTGCTGTTAGCGGGGAGAAAGAACTAGCGATGAGTCAGCTGATAAAATAGAAAAGCATTCTCTTACCACTGAAGAATCATCATTATTATTTATTTCCTATAAACAGTAGGAGAAAAAAATGAAAGTTTACTGCTGAGGTAAAGGAGCACTACACTGATCTGGTATCACTATGTGTTACCTTGTAGGTTCATTTACAAGCCCAGGGAAATGTATCTCATTCACTGCCTTAGCTGAGAGCTGCTTTCTCCACTCCACTTGCAAGCATGAAAACAAGTGTTACATGTGAATGCATTTGAAAGATCTGAAAAAGAGTTATGTTCAGAACCAGGTACATCAAAGGTCAGATCACTGCTGACAAAACATTTTTCATTTAGTTTAGAAAGTGCTAGTGCTTTACTTAGAGAAATTGGGGAGGGGAAGAGGGAAGGCGAAATGGAGGAGTCTGTGCGCCTTCAAGTGAAACAAAACTATTTTCTCCTCTATTTGTCTGCACAATAGAAATGCTTCTAAATCAAAATCTGCATGGTCTCTTCTCAATATGATCACAGATAAAACATCTGAAGATTCTAAAAAAAAATCATAACGAATGAACTGAAAAGGGGCAGGTTCAGTGAACAGGCAAACAGACACAGGTAACATTTACAAAATGTATTATTTATATAATTAAAACTGTTACTATAATCTACTTCCCATTTAAGTGAGTATCTCTAAGACCCTCACAAACTAAGCCTTGCAATAGCTTATCACTGAAATGAGAAGGAAATTGCAGAAACATCCTCAGAAGGCACCCTGACTCCTGATCTTTTAAGACTTTATTTTTCCAAAGTATTAAAATTTTAGAAGCTGTGTACATCTGTGTATGTGTATCCATCTGTTCAAACTACTGTGCTGTCTATATATCTAACCAAGGGAACATCTCTAACTTATAGTGGCATGTGCTACTTCATGACGTATCACATTCACTGAGTTGGTTTGCAGGTATACTGATACATGCTTGATGAATGCAAAATAAAGCCAACAACGGGCTCCAGACTTCCTTTTTGAAGTTGTTTTAGGGGATGATAGTTGTTTCCTATATTACTGTTCAAGACTTCCTTTTTGAAGTTGTTTTAGGGGATGATAGTTGTTTCCTATATTACTGTTCACTTTGTGCATCATGCATGATGCACCATGTGTAACAATGTATAGTTCAATTGCAAAATTTGGATTATCTCTTTGAACTTGTTTAGGATCACCTCAGCACACAGATACCTTTAAAGAAGCCATCCAGTTTGTGAACCCATGACCCAGGGCAAGCAGTTAGCCCTCTCACTATATGGCATGAAGTGAAGCTGCACCCATGCAAAATTTCCTGCAGCAGCCACCTTTTCTCTTTTCATTACCAAGTTTCATTTTTACATTTTAAGAGTGGTAAACTGCACAGTATGAGCAATCAGTGAAATTGACATAATGGTGAAGGAAAAGTTCACTAATACAGATGCAAATTCAATTACAGATGTCACCATGTTGAAAACATTTACACATTTACTTTCCAACAACATCCCCTTTAGGATTTGACTAGCACAGATGTACGTAGTTTCATTGCTTTACTACAGCAGAACAGAGTAAGAGAAGGCAAAAAAAAAAAAAAATGTAATGGAAAAAATATCCTGTTTTCCTTTGCCCACAGATTTTTTTGAACTCCTGGGAATGAAAGGCTATCGCAGGGACAAAGTACGGTTCTCTGAAGTCTTTTAAAATGCCACTTTTATTCCCAGTTGACCTATAACTAAACTACCGTTGAAACAGACATACCGAACCCCATGCTTTCAGCAAGTTTTTGGTGTATTACACAAAGGAGAAGAAACTTCTGGAAAGATTTCCCATGACTGAGACCTCCAAAGACCTCAGCAGGATAAATGGATATCAAGGGAACAGAGCCTAAGTTCCAGACCATACAGTGGACAGAACCACCAACAACCAACCCAGCCCTAAAATGCTCTTCTGTGCCAAAATTTCCCAGGTGTATATGTTTTGTGCAGAGAAATTCCTGACTTCATCGTCATTACTTGAATTTAATCCCCACCCCCACCTTCCAGAATTTTGGATGTATCCATATACCAAGGGCGAACTGCTGCACCAGCCTTCACCTCCCTCTAGTTCTGCAAACTGCTGTTTTGATGCAGAATGCTTGTGAAACTACTACATGAAGAAGAAATTGGTAACTGCTGCTTTTATTGAGGGAGTAAAAAAACCCAATAAGACAGATTCAGGAAGTGCAGGAGCCTGAATGAAAGCAAGTGATGAAAGGGGAACACTGACACTGGGAGATGAGAAAAAGCAAAATGAGTAATTGCCTGGAATGGGTGTATTTAAGAAGCATGATGCATATGCTTTAGGACTCACACCAACATTGACCGTTACTTCTGAAAAGACACAGTCAGCAAGGAGCACCTTGTAAAGCTGGAAAACAGCAAGTAAATTATAAAACAGAATTAGACTGAACCTAATCATTATAACTAAATACATTCTTAGTATGACTGCAGTGGGATCTCTGGCTAAGAAAACACAAATATGAATAGGGGATTCTGAAATTAAAATTGTTTATTGTCTCTGGCACCAGGGTTCTGTTTTGTAAACATATCATCTGCTATTAAATAAGGCCTGTGTTGTAATATGTAATATTCTATCATTAAAAAAATAAAACCAAAACCAACCCAAAAGCATTATTTTCTCCCCTAAACCAAACAGAAGAGAAGTAGGCGGTAGATTCTTTTCTGAAGCATTACTGAAGAGCAACTAGACAGTAAATCTTCACGGTAATGCTTTGTTTTCCCTACATTTATGCAGATTGGGTTTTAGGCCAAAACACATGACAAGTTGGGTTTTAGGCTGAACCAATTACCTTGTGAGAGCAGGAGTAGCCATGCTAGCCTGCACTCCAATAGCCATAGGAATACCTCCACAATGCACATGTCCCAGCTCTTCTGCTATTGCAATGCTACAGAAGTCCAAGCCCATACCTACATATTCTGAGGAGAAAAAAAAACCCAAACTCATGTTCTAGACTGGCATAAGAAACAAGGAGAAAATAAAGTATTGAAAATATTGAGACTGCAAGGACTTGCCAACTGCAATTTCATTGCTAAATTTTAAATATTTGACAATTATCAGCTTTCTCTCAGAAAACCAGTGCCATGCTGTTCCATACAAAACCTGAATTTAAAATTACCCCCAATCTAATTACCTGTATGCACATCAGGTCACCTTTGAATATCCTAAGTAGCATCATTATTTTGACTGGAAACAGCAGGAAAAAGTGATGTGCTGCTGAAAATTACAATAGAAGGCAAAATTATTCTAACAGCAAGGTCACATGAAGAAATCACCACAAGCTAAGAAGTGGCTTTATATCTCCATGATAATGACTGACACCTCACCCCCAGTGCACTCAAGAAGAGCTCATCTTCCTCACACAATGCAGGCTAGTCAGTACAGAGCAAGACCATGTGAAGGTCACGTCCCTACATTAATTTACTGCCATAGCTCAAAATCCACGATAGGCCCAAGTACAACAGTGAACACGTGTATTTGGTATCCTGGCACCTGGTTGATGCAGTCGCTAAAGCATTTTTCATAAGCAGGAGGCTGACAACCTGGGATCCTGGATGGGAGCCAGAACAGGCCATTCCTCCTCCCCACATTCCAATCTGGAAATTCAATTAAACAGGATATTATTCTTCACCTCCTTCCATGCCCAGCCCTGTTAAACCCACTATGTAGTGAAAAAGGACTACATTACTATGATGGATGAGGTAATTTCTATCTGTATTAAATAGTTTATAGTCTAAAGGAAATATGGTAAGAAAGAGGTTACTGCTTGACGTCATCAGTTGACTGAGAAGCTGTGATTAGATAACATTTTCCTTCTTTTTTGTTTTGGAATTTTTTTTGTCCTTTCCCATTTGGAGACCAACTAAGAAAATTTCAAATAAATAGATACCATCCCCCACCCCTCACATGCACAATAAGGGGCAGACAGACGACCCTCTCCATTTTCACTTACTGACAACACTGTCTGAACTCAGCCCTCTACTGACCTGCTTTGAAGTTTTCAAAAGCTACCATTAATTAAAAATCAAAACACCACAGTGCACTGAAATACAGGACTTTGTGTGTTATCATCTGCTTCCTAAACCCACAGAAACTATCTTTGTGCATCCTTTTTCTGCAGACAGGAAGAAAAACACAAACGGAAAAGGATAAGAGTGAAGTTCAACTTTCAACTAAGAGTTCTCCTAAAGTCATCCTGAACAGTCTGGATTGTCAGAATTTAAATAAGAAAAAAGCTACTTTTTCAAACTTTTATCTGAAAATAAGGAACGTTTCTTAAAAATATACACAAAGTTAAAATTCTTTCTGGAAGCTTAAGCAGTACAGTGAAACAACAGTAACATGGGGATGTATTTGGCATAGTATCTAATCCAATTTTCTTGCCTTTACAGAGTCCTCATCAATAAGCAAACGCTCTGAGGACCAGTAAGAATTGTATGTGCATGCAAAGGCAAGTCTATTTAAAGATGCATGGTCTGAAAGAGTTTTTGCTCATTTTATGTGAATCTATAGCAGAGTTATAATAGATAACCTCAGTTCTGGTGTCACACAAAATGCTTTCCATTTTGCTTTTAATTTTGTTTTTAAACAGTCAACCATTTTATTGGCAAACTACAGTTATTAATAATTTTGCCTTTGGTTTTGTCTACCAAGCAGTTATACTCCTGTGTTTCACTTAATTACACAAATCGAAACCTTTGTTCCTTGATTTACTCAGAGCAATTTCACAGGAGGAATGCTACGCACAAACTGACCATTTTATGCAAGCATATGGCTTACATACATTCTTTGTTCATATCACAATTCATTATATATTACCATGTAGCAGACTAAGCAGTACATTTTGAGAACAAAGTGCTTCAAAAGTCCAGCTCTCAGTGATGACACTGAAGCAATTTCCTGCCAAAGAGAGGATATGACCAGAGAGAAGCCTCAGGAGCTGAGAATGTGTAGAGGGGGGAAGCCCTGTCAGGAAAAGAGATGATGCATCCTCCAAAGATTTTTATAATCTGGGGATAATGCAAGAGACAATCACAGGTGCAGACCAGCAGGAAGGGCAGACCCAAGTGGTAAAAACATTAATCAGACAACACATGACCTTTCATCAGCTCTCTTTCAAGAGCCAAGGAGAAAATGTTTCATGGAGAAGTGTGAGTGCTTTGACACAAGATTATTGGGAACACCTCTTTGAACCCAAAGAACTTGACTGAGACAGAGATTCACTTGTCAGTGAATCTCTGTGCAGCTATATCTCCAAGTAATTTTGGTAACCTATGCCATGGCTAAAGATGGCTGTGTCTGATATCTTTAGAGAACTGGATCTCTGCACTGAGACATGATGCCAGCAGTCACACAAAGCAGTAGCAGGGAGTGCTGGCTCTGAACACCAGTGCAACTTTCTTTTTTCCCCAGCACATGGTGGCAGCCTGGCTTTCATAGCCCTGCTGCTGGCAGTCCAGACAACTATTCCAGGGCTGGTCCAAGCACATAACCCTGTGTGCTACTGGACTCAGCTCTTAAACTGAGACACACACACACATCCCCCCTTCTTTTTTTCCACCTGCTGCAGTGACGACAGGGAATGTTTTACTGATTGAACGTTTAATTTTTATTTGGAATAAGACTTCCTCTTTTCCATATAACTTATTCACAAGAAGGGAATAAACTGGTGGTAGGAGGCTCATGTTTGCCAGTCTCATCAACAAACACCCCCTCCGGTAGTATCTGTACAATGATGTACTGCTAATAGGTCAATCTAATTTTCATTCAGAAAAGCAAACACCATGCGGAATATAATTTTTGGTGAAATACCCATAATGAAAGGAACCAAATCAAGGTTCAGATTTGATTGTTTGGTTGTTTGGGTTTTTTTTAAAGAACTACAAGCTATATGTAAGAGCTTTAGTGTGAGGTGTCCCTGCCCATGGCAGGGGAGTTGGAACTAGATGATCTTAAGGTCCTTTCCAACCCTAACTATTCTATGATTCTAAATATTCACGTGAAAAACATTTCTAGGGTAAATATTTCATTTAACTTTAAAACAAGATGAGTGACCTTCAGAGAATTGTTTGGCTACATCTTCATTTTTAATTTGCAAGACATATTAACATTTCTTATGAAAGAGAATGAAGCAAATCAAAACTAGGCAGAAAGTCTAATGCACTAATGATTTTATAATCCAAAACAGATAGAAAAAGGCAACTCTGCTATATTCAAATTGTTACTGTTTTGATGACAGTAGCATAATTATCATCGGTTAAATAGCTTAGTGCAATATCTCATCCTTTGTAAGATTTCAGGTTCTTCTACAAAGAAATTAAATTATAAAACCCAAAGCAAGAATACATGAACATGTAAATAAATAAAAGATTTTGCACTGCAGACCATGGATGGGATCCACGGTGGAATAGGGGAAAAATGTGAGGGAAAAGGAGCAGCAGAGAGGAGGCACTATGGACTGACTGCAATGCCTTATCCCCATCCTCCTGAGCTGCTCAGGATGGGGAAGGAGATGGATGAGTCAGGAATGAAGTACTGAAGCTGAGCCTAAGAAGAAGGGGGAGCATGTTTTAGCTTGTAAATGCTTCTCACTACACAAACCTATTTTAATTGGCAGCTAATCGAATTAATTTTCTCCAAACCAAGTCTGCTTTGCCCATGACAGTAACTGATGAATAGTTTCCCTGAATTATGTCAAGGGCTGTGCCTTGCCATGGTACTTTCTCCCCTGTTCTGTTGAGGAGGGTGAGTGAGCAGCTGCATGGGTGTCTGGCTGTTGGCCATGGCAAACCAACCACACCACACCACATATTAACCTATTTTTCTTTTAAATTGGCTCTGTGCTTTTCTACTAATCACCACCAACAGGATTTTACACTCCCCCAAAAAAGCTTCTTACTATATACAGACCAGCTTATTTCTACATGTTAGGTTTGTGATGCTGCCAGTGGAGTGGGCATCCAAGAGAAAAGAGCAAGTTTAAAAAAAACACCATTTTTAAAAGATGCAGACGGACATGGGCAGGGACACCTCACACTAAACCGTGGCACACAAGACTCTGTCCAACCCAGCCTTGAACACTGCCAGGGATGGAGCATTCACAACTTCCTTGGGCAACCCATTCCAGTGACTCACCACCCTCACAGTAAAGAACTTCATCCTTGTATCCAACCTGAACTTCGCCAGTTTAAGTTTGAACCCGTTACCCCTTGTCCTGCCACTACAGTCCCTAATGAAGAGTCCCTCCCCAGCATCCCTATAGGCCCCCTTCAGATACTGGAAGGCTGCTATGCAGCCTTCTCTTCTGCAGGCTGAACAGCCCCAACTTTCTCAGCCTGTCTTCATATGGGAGATGCTCCCCTGATCATCCTCGTGGCCTCCTCTGGACTTGCTCCAACAGCTCCATGTCCTTTTTATGTTGAGGACACCAGAACTGCACACAATGCTCCAGGTGAGGTCTCATGAAAGCAGCATCATCTCCTTCAACCTGCTGATCACGCTCCTTTTGATACAGCCCAGGATACCGTTGGTTTCTGGGCTGCAAGCACACACTGAGTCTGGATCATATTCAATTTCTTGTCAACCAACACCCCCACATCCTCCTCTGCAGGGATGCTCTGAATCACTTCTCCACCTAATCTGCAGCTGTGCCATTCTTAAATACTTTTATAATTTATCTTGTTTATTTACATTGTATCCAAAGTTCACATAAAGTGTGCCTACACCACAGGAAATCACGCAGTATTTTTCTACTATTGGCAACTACTCAGTGCAAGAAAAAAACCAAACTTGTGCTCTTATTTCTAGTGATCAGAAAGACAAATAAAACATGAATCCGTTCCCATTTTGAAGATAGGTCTGAGAGATTCCTACATCTGACCCTAGGATGACAGCGCTAATTGCCAGTTTTCATCACAGCCTACAATTTTAAAATCAACAGAAGCAAAATTTAAGTGTTCAAACCTTACTCACCTGCCATAAATATAGCCCAAGAATTTCAACTCCAGAGGACTACAAAGAGCCCCAAGGTTACATAACTGCAAATGTCATCAGGTAGCATCAGGTAGGGCAATACAGAAATCCTACCGTAATTCCTTTCCTCTTCTTTACATAAAAGGAATTTGAAGTATTGCCGAAGGTGTACTCTCCACAGTGTGCAATTTCCCACAAACCCATTCTGAAAAGTTGAGGCTGATGAAGCTCAGAAAACACCTCCTGCTTTCTTAGTCACTTGCTTCTTGCCAGGTACAGTGGGGGACAAACACCTAACAAAACAAGAAAACAACCAACACCTCCCCCACCCCCAACCTAAAGAAATAATCCCTTTGTACCAGATGCAAAGTTTGCTTTAACAGATTGCCTTAGTCAGATCAAACTCTCTCAGTCTGACTGCAAGTTTGTCCCAAACTAGGAAAAAATAGTGCTTTATAAATTTGTTTTGTTGATCCTAGAAAGATCGCAACCACAAACAGTACTTCACAGATACTCACAAGTTCATCAAAAACTTCAAGGCGAATAAGGACTTCCTCTGCTAACCAAAGTTCTGCTTCTAGTATCGCTCTTGTGATCCAGTATTCTTTGGAAAAGGAAAAATGTGGATTAGGTGGTCATTCCTTTTCAAGCATACATAATTAGCAGCACAAGTAAAATCCCCAAGCAAATAGTGTGCAAATTGTGTGTTTCTGCCATACTCATCACTACAGAAGTCGTCATGGTTGCCACTTCAGAAATTAAGTTTACTGATTCGTTAGTGCCTGCTACTGAGAAGATAAATGCACCACACAGACCTGGCTGCAGCTGGGGGCAGCATGGGTGCATTTAAAGAAGGTTCAAAGCCGTTTAGGACACCATTTAGAAAGCCAGAGCAGTATATTCTAAATGCCTAATTGACAAGAGCTGCACTTGTTACTCTGACTTCCAAAAAGCCTCTCTTAAAAATGTGGAAGTTTTCCTTTATTTTCTAAATGGTTATGCAGTGTCATCAAGTGCCATCCGAGTTAGGGACTACATGGGCACAAGTCTTCAAACTCAGAAGGATATCAGAACCTCTTCAGAAAAAATAATACAACCCCCCCAGATTGTATTCAAACAATGTTACCGCGAAGGAAAGGCTAAGATGCACAGTACAATAGAATAAAATACCTATATGGCAACACAAGAAACATTCACAATGTTAAAAGATGCAGTTGCCAAAAAAAAACAACAAAACAACTAAAACAAAGACTGCACACACTTCCAAGCAGCAGCATTGCACCAGCTCCAACTCAGAGAAAACCTTCATGCAGTTCTTCAGTCATCTACTTGCTTTTAACCTGAGATTATTTCCACCCCTCAGCTCTAACCCAACGTCAACTCCACAGAAGCCTAGTGAAACCATTCTACAATGTTTTTTTAAGTTTAAAATGTACAGATCTCAATAACTGTATGTCTTAAAATGCCAGTCCATCTAAATGTCACAGCATAAAGAAAACAAGGGAAAAGAAAACCACACGGAAAGATGAAATCAGCAAGTGTATGAACTGCGTATAAACTGAATATCACACCTCCTGAGCTTCAGCAGCAAAGCCATGCTGCTTCTCATGGGATTTCTCTTTGGGCAAACTCATAAACAAACTGCGGATAGTCTAGGTTTGAAGAATATCACTTCCATAACTGCTCCACTGCTTGAGGTCAGTCAATCAGCAACAACTGCCATCCTCTTTCAGTACATTGTACACATTCATTTCTACAACCTGTTGCATGTTCGCCTGGTTTAGGCTTTGCTTGTCAATGCTCAGTTTTATTTCTCCGACTCAGACTTATCCAGCAGTGAAAACTACTTCTCTCCAGCTAGAAGGTTGCCACCCTTCTGATGAACAGGCCAACACTGCATCAGTGTTCTTCAACACGCTGCGTGTCCACTGCAGTCCTACTAACAACACTGTGAATCAGCCCTCAGAGGCATTGAAATCTGCCTTTAGGCTCAATGAGGCATCATCTCTCATGTGTTCTTGTAAAATGTGTTCTTATTCCAAGAAAACAAATCCACAGCTGCTCAGCTAGCTTCTTTTAAATGTCTTCGTTCATTTGAATAGGTAACAAAACAGTTAATGTCACACGTGTACATGAATGAAGCAGGTATATCATCTTTGTGTGCTGCTGGTGCTCCTATTCAGGATTCTTCCCTTTATGCGAACTACTACAAACTACTAAAAAACATTCACATTACCCTGCATCACAGCAAATTTACTCCAACAGGATCTGAACTGTGAATATACATATAGATATTATAAGGAATCTGCAATAACATGCAGACATTCATAGGTGAACATGGAAAGGAAATGGAAGTAGACTATCAATAGGTAACAGGGAGAGCCTGAAGAACTTTCTCCAGTTTAAACACAACAGAGGGATAAGATTATTCAGGACTGCATAAAAGAAAGTACATTTGCAAGGACTTTTTTTTAAGCTGGCTAAAAAGGGGTCAAGATCTGAAATCAAAGAAAATTGTACTTGGTTTTGTAGCAAACCCTAGGAGTAAAATGCAGACTGATTACTTGCATTTCTTACAGGTATCAGGATAGAGTTAATATTCAAAAGATCCAGAGCTCATTCTGACTTCTCTGCATTCCACAGAAATAAATAAACTGCAAAGCAATGCTATGTGATTCAGGGATTAAACAGATTTATTACATTTGCTACTTATTGAAATTTCTATGGTAAGACTTAATACAAAGGCCAAGTATTTATCATCTGAAAGCTGTGTTTAACTTTTTTCCCTATCTTTTATTCCAGTCCAAGCAATAAATAGTTTGTTGGAAATCCAGATCTGCCTGGCATGGAAAACTTCAGCCACTTAGCTAAGATGTCACACCCTAAGACATCAGTTTTACTAGATCATAAGTTCCAAAACTTGCAGTCTCCAAATGGAGTTATAAACTGAGAGCTGAAATTGCAAGCATGGGGGAGAAACTTGTCAAATGCTGGTTTTGAATAAATTCCAGAAAAAGAGGATTTCAGAATGCATGCAGTGAGTAATTAAATGAACTTTGGACATGCTCTGGAGTTAGCTTGCCTAGCACAGGGCTTTTATTTTAGTAGCACTAAGCTCAGAACACAAGCACACCGCAGGAGGCTTCCACAGGAATTTTTGATCAGCACAGGCTTACAGGACCAAATGACATTCCAGTGGCTGACTCCTTGATTCCTTGAGAAGCTGGGCCAGATAATGAAAACAACAGGCCATGCCACATTGCAGATCAACATACTCTTACCACAGTCACAGTGAACAAATTATTAAAGAGACATCTATCAACTAATGCTGCAGGCAGAAGCACACCCTTCTGTCATTAGTGATTTCCTTGTTTATAAATATTAACAGGCAAAATCCTCCTCAGCCGGCAAGCTTGATGCAGTCATCAGTTGGGCAGGGGTAGGACCACCAGTTCCACAGCTCCTCATCCCCAGCAACTCCCAAGCCCTGACTCCCTGGGACAGCCTGTCGTGCTGCTGAAGCATCTCCAGATGTTTCAGTTGCGGAGTACAGCAGAGACCAAAGGAGAGCATCTTCTGTATTTTGTGACTGTTTGTGAAATCTGACTGTTTCCAAAACTGCTGCTGAGTTAGCAAAACAAACCAATGAAGGAGCATCCCTATTTCTGAGCAAGAGTGTGGTTAGCTGTTTAACAGAAAACCCAAATTTTCAGTTTCTGAGGGAATGTCACGAGTCTGAGCACAGACTGGGAACTGAAGCCATATGAAAAGGCAGAAATTGGAGTGGTTTTGTAATATGAAATTGTATTATTTTGATAGCTTGGTTTTGTTTTTTTCCAAAAGACAAAGGAAATTTCACTATAAAAAAAATTCTTCTGAAATTAAAACTGAAGATTTTTCACAGTATCAAACTAATGTAGTTCCGCTTTTTCTCCAACAAAATAGATATTTCATTAGAACTGACAAGTTCCTATGTTTGCTCTATTCTTGATAATTTTAATGGAAAAAACATTTCATTGACCATTTCTAAGTGGTTTAAGAAATGTGAACAACGTTTTAAGCACTATTTGAGAGCTGAAAATAACTGGTGTAGTTCTCATTTTTGCCTATGATTCTGTCTGCATTTTTGCTTTTAAGATTTGTCAGCCAATGTATCATAAAACACATTATCCCTCTCTATTTATAAAAGGGATAACAAAAGAGCAGGATTCTCATCTGAATCTCTGACCTGGAATATGCTGCATTGCTGTTTTTATTTATATTGAAATTAGAGGATGTGCTTTACATATGGTATTAGCCACAAAGAAATGAATTTTCAGTTTAGAGCGAAGCATATCAGAAATCAAATGCCCCATTCAAGAGTGTTTTTTCAAAAGAACCTTCTATCAAAATACTGTATTATTTCTATGACCATTCCATCATCCTTATGATAGCTCCAAGAAATTATCATTGATCAGGATTATATATTCCTCTGTATTCGTATCTGTTTTCTGAAGTCAGTAACAAATCAGCACTCTAAAACGTGAGCAGCAAGTTATTCCAAAGGGCAATGACAGCACAGAGCAGATAAAAGTTTAATACCGTTTACTCCTAAAAAGCACGTCAAACTGCCTAATTTACTGCCTAATCTGACGGACACAATGTGGTCTGTAGCATACACTGAGAATAACCAGTGGCAGAAGGGAACAAGGGTTAAAGGTATCTGTAGAAGACTGAAATGAGTTAAGAAAACAAAACAAAACCACAAACCCCTCCAGAAAATCCTTTCACCTTCCCCAACTCCCAATCCTACCCGAATTATATGACCCTGTGTTTTTATGCACCCAGTAATACACTTACCCTTTTACTGTTCAGTTTAACTGTCATGTTTTACAACAGAAATAGAAAATAGTTTTAGTCACAGCAAGTTAAAGTCTACAGTGAAAGTGCATTAGCACTGCTGACTGTATAAACACTTGCAGCTAAAGTCAGACCTCTTCCAATCGTGAATACTATCCCTCTTGTTCACAGACCATTCAGGAACCCAAGCAGGGACACTTGTGCATTCAGCTACCACTCAGGAGCTCCAAGAATACCAAACAGATACAGGCTATGTAGCTCAATCGTTTGCTTTTTTTATAAGTAGCTATACAACAAAATATATCTTCAGGAAAAGAATACCTTGAATATGTGGTCACACGGAATTTAATTCCTTTGCAAATTAGCTATTTCACATGCTGAATGATTCTGAAAGGGAAAACATCAAATCAGCATGTATATTGTATTGTATGTATTCATATTTATGGGATGGTTCTGAAACTGAGATGTAAATATTCATACTTGAAAATAAAGCCGCAAAACAATGTATATGGGGTGTGTGTGTGTGTGGAAATTTCATCTTCCCAGAAATTAATAAATTATTCCAGGAATATTTCAAAAATAATCTTAGAAGTATTGCCAAATACCTGAGTTGTTATCTTCATGGCTCAATAATCTAGCCAATAACATACCTTCCCTTAAAATCAAAAGGAAAATGCCAGTGATGCTGGAGTCCTCTCCACTTTCCGCCTCCTTCATGTTTCCTTCATCTCTCCCACACATCTACAAATAAAGGGAAGATGTGGGGATGGGGGAGGGAAAGGTTGCTTTTGATGAAGAAAAAAGCACTTGCCGGAGCTTTACTATATTTTTTAAGTTGGTCTTGTACCATGCACGTTCCATTGCACCATGCGTTAGATCCATCTAATTGCAAGCAATTTTAAAAGCATGATAGGCTTGGCAAACATCCATCAGATACCAGGGGTTTGTTATAGTGTTCTGCGTGCTGCTTCTAAATGACTGAAACATCTGCAATCCCAGTCAGTTTATTGGTACTTAGGTATAAGAATCTCCAGAAACTGAACACGCAATTATAAAATCATGTTACTATATTAAGTCTTTTTGGCATGTGTTTCCAGAGTTCTACGTTGTGTAAAACATTTTGACCATTTTACATTCCTTTCCGTCTCATGCAAAGTACTATTCTAGAAACACATCCAATCATCACAAACATATCTGCCTGATTTTCATGTGCCCTCATTCATCCAGCTGTAACACAACAGGCTTCCACAGCCGTGAGACACTGCTGAGTGGCATAGGGCTCTAAGAAAGGGAAATTATGAGGATTTTATCACCACTGGCACCTTTGACCATGGTTAGATGGCTCACTGTGTAGCTACTGTTTTCCCATGGGTCTCCTGGACACTATTTTGGTTCACAGAGGGAGATTTTCCACCAGCTCCTCATTACTCTTAAGCCACATCTCTAAAGGGCTGTCAGATGAATTTTCCAGAATTTCAGAGATTCCCTGAAGAGGTGCTGAGACGAACTTGTTTGCCTGTTTATGAGCAGTGCATAACATGGGAGGTAGCCAGGCATGCAGGATCATTCTGACAAAGCACTCTAGGAACTCACTGCTGGTGGACCTTTGGAGTTCACCTGCAGCCAAGATGCTGCAGGCTTTTCACATTGCTCAGCAGATGTGAAGATGTCTGACCTGGAATGGCTCTGGTGAAGACATGAATCCCACACCAGCTCCAGACTGTCTTTATAAACTGCCTGGGAGCCAGATCAGTTTAAGTTTTTGAAGCAGCTTTTTCAGCAATGCTGGAATGATCCAAGTCCAAGCTCGATGCACAAGAAGCAATATATAAACAGCCACAGATTTTAATCAGTGACCCATTCTAAAGCTTTTGCAATGCCTCACATGAAATTACATAAACATATTAAAACTCACAATCCTCATGATGTTGAGAATACTGCATATCCTTTCAGCCGTGCATTATTATAATGGTTTCTCTCCTTTTAAGGACTACAACTATTTGATAACTCATTATGCTTACTGAAAATCCAGTTTATAGCATCTCTCAGTATTAGATAGCCCCAAATTGAGTGATTCTTGCAACCCTAAATTAAGAGTGAGTAAAGCAGCAGTGATTGTGCCTCCTTTGTCCCAACTACATCATTACATTGAACCATGAAGAATGAGGAAGCCCACACCAAAGACATCCATTTATGCGCCACTCTCACTCTATATTTAAAATAGTTTAGGAAAGAACAGAAATTTTGTTCATTGAATACTGAATGACATCAAAATTTGCAATAAGTTTGGAGATCACGCAAATAACCAGATACATTTCCTATCGCAAAATAACCAGATACATTTCCTATCACAAAATAACCAGATACATTTCCTATTGCACAGATCTTTCTTATGCGTAAGAAATATTGCCATGAAGAGGAAAAAAACCAACCTATTTCTACTTTAGAAAAATTACTGTACTTAGAAGCAATGCTGTTGCAGACCGAGGTTACCCTGGTTAATGTTTTACCACTAGAAAATGTCGCCCACTTGCAATGTAATCGCAATTCACTCTGCAATATTTGACTTCCTTCTGATTTTGCACTGGAGCAGTTAGTGCTGCTGGAGTCCTGTTTAATCCAGTCCTGCAAATTGGAAAGATGTGCACAGCCTCTTTTTCATCTGAAAGCTGACAGAAACAGTGTTAATGCTAAATAACTTTGAGCAAAACAGAAAACAAACTACCAAACTTTACTATACTGGAATAAAGAACTTTAAGAAACTGGTTACTCTTATTGGAAGATGAGGATGGATAAATCAAACAACACATCTTGATATGACTTTTATTTTTCTTCCAGTTGTTTTCCATCTCTCAGTGTGTCTCTTCCATGCTGACTTCTCAGAGCTTGGATGGATCTTCAGACAAACCCTGTCCTGTAGTATGTGTTTCCCATGCTGACATGGGAGGAAACTGCTTGCTAATTTCTCCCTTGTTTGAAAGGTCTTCATCAGTGTAAGCTGAGCATCCCCCAGTGCTGTTCCTTACGCTCACGAAGATTCTTCTACCACATTCAGGAAGCTTTTGGAATATCCTAGTGAGATGAATGGGCATTGCTGCTATGATTGTTTTGTTGATTACAGACACAGAAAATATGGAAAGAAACAAACCAAATTCATACAGATTTTACAGCTGGATCAGGAGACCTCTCTGTTTATCCCTGCCAGCAATGGAGAATGTGTGACAAGAAGGTTATATAAAAACTAATCATATTGGAATTTAATTATCCCTAATGTTTGCCTGTGAGTCACTATTTTTTTCTTCTAATCTGACCTTTAGCCAGGTTTCTCAAGTGCAGTCAACAACAGGCATAGTGCTGTGCTCTGCCCATCGCGGAGCAAAAAACCTTCACCTCCCCACGCTGCCTCGCTGCTGTCCCCGCTTCTTGACAGTCAGGTCTCACTTTGGAGATACAAGGTACATGCTATCAGGTCTTTCCTGCTAAGAAAACATCATATCAAAGAAAGGGGCTGAACACCCATACCTCTTATCCCTCATTTACCCACCCATCTACCTTCATTTTCAAATCTTTTTGCATAAGCACAGAAGCATTTTGTGTGCCTTTAACATAAATGGCCAGTGAGGCAATAAAGTCATGGTATTATACCACAGACTTTCTTTTAAAATACCTTACTACTTAGTGAAAAGACAAAAAATTCTTTCCCCTTAATGATGACAGCAGGATCCATAAAACTGGTAAAAGGCATGGAAGAAGATGGTGTGGAAGAACAAAGTAACTTAGCAAAAGATGCGCTGCCTGCGATTTAACATCGTGTTGTTTATGGTCTCTATGGAAAAGTAGATGCTGCAAGATACCAAAGAGAGGTATAATGAGCAAGTCTCTTGACACATGAATTATGGGATTTTGCCAGAGACTTGAAGAAGTCTAAGGAGGAGGAAAAAAACCTACCTGAAGCTGGGAAGAGTGTAATTAATTAAGGAACAACAATAGAGGAGTAATTTCAGGGAAGCGCATGGGGAAGGAAGGCAGACAGAAGGGAGGAGTGATCCTCTCTATCGCACAAAACAAAGGAGAAGGAAGTTTAAGAATAAGAGTATTTTATTTTTAAACCTAATTCAATGAAGCAAGGGGTGGAAGGAAACATGAATCCTCATAACCATCTTGGTATGTGCTCTAACTGAAGATTCCTCTTGGTAAAGGCAAACAGTAAGAGAAAGCTGCTTGAGAGGAAGGTGGAGAGCCTGGAGAAATACAGTCCAGGTTCACCACGGGGTAAAGAAGCTCAGAAGCTCTCCTCAAATACCAGCAGGACAAAACGCAAGCTGGAGGCCTCCAGAGCAAACGAGCCCTCAGGTGGACAGAAGGTGCAGGCATGCAGCCTTGCAGAGACTGCCACCCTAAACATGTATTTGTGACTTTTACCAGCTGGGACTGTTGTTTTCCTCATCCCACTGTGAAGACTGGTTTGAAGATAGTAGATTATCCCTACATAAGTATGAACCACTGCACCCTCAGTAAGCAGAGGATTTTAGACTCCTGGTGCGGTGGTGACTGTCACACCACCGATGTCAGCAGCACTGTTGTTATTTCAGCCCAAGCATGATTTGCCTCCGCCTGTTCCCCATCCCTCAGCCATACAATCACAACTGCCTGAATGCAAGTGAGAGAGTTAGGAAATAACTGGTATTAAGACTAGTTTACAGTGCACTTAAGTAGTTACTCTATCACCCTGCACAACAAATTGGGTCCCTACTCTTAATTCTTAGAAGGATACTTTTTTTTTTTAAGCATGAACTTATAATATTTTCATTAGCTGTCAAAGCACATTTGTGACAAGAAAATATGCTTTCACATAAAAACACCCTTTTTCTAATACTAACAGCCATGCTACACATTCATTAATAAGTGTCACTACCCACAACAAGAAGACTGTCTGAATAATGCAAAATGAAATTAGATGTATAAAAAAACCTCCAGTCTCATATCCAAGCTCTATATAGGAAGCTTCAGATTTGCCTATTTAATACCTTACTTGGGTCTTTTAGATGATGGAATAGCAAAAGATACAAACAAAATCACACCAATTTTGTGGTTTGTTCCACAAAATTTACTTTGAAAGACCTTCCATCACATGTGCTCTCTAACTTCAAAGCGATTTAACAGGCTGTCTAGAAGGAGTAACAAGAAAAACAGGAAAAACCTCAGTCTAGTTATCTTTTTCTGAGCTTATTTTCCATTAGTTTCCTGATAAATGATTTTACATTTTTCACTGCTTTCAACGGTGCCAGGTTTCTTTTACACAGAAGCAGAGCAAAACTTAAAAAAAAAAGGAAGAAAAAAACCCCCTAAAAATCCACAAGAGAATTCACTACTGAGAATTTATATGAGGTTATATATGCAACTGAAACATTCATCTGCATATAAAGAACTTATAAACATGTGTTTGAAATTGTTTAATAAACACTTTCTCTGAAAAGAAAATCTATGAAGATGCTGAAGACAAACTGCCTATTGACAATACCAAACTGATTCCCTTTTCATTATTCATACGGTGACACTGTTCACTGACAACATACTTATTTCTATCTGTTTCTTATCTATAAAGGTAGATGCTCTTACTTGATGGTTAGATAAGAAAGACTTGAGGACATGAGAAATAAAGCCAGAGAAATAATATAAACTCTACAGATATATTATATGTACAAGCATATAAATGAAAGAATATTAATTTCTAGAATTCCTACTTATACACTTCATATGTAAATATTAATACTGACCACAGGACCCCCTCTGTTTTTATCTTGACTAAGTTACAAAAGCTAATCTAAACCCTCACTGCACTGTCATTTCAAAGGTAAAACCTTTAAAGCATTTCCTGAGCTTAATGGAAAAAAAATATTTAAAAAAATTAAAAGTCAGTGTTTCATAAATAAATTTGAACAAAAAAAACCAACCCACCACATAAAAAATTGGATAGCACCATAACACAGAAATGATCATAGAGAGTTGCACCACTGAAGATTCATAGCGGCCAGGACTCCCCAGTCACTGACATTAGGCCAATCCTCAAGCAGCTCTGTCACAGTAAAAATTCAGTCTGGATCAGTCACAAGCACGTTTTTGTGTCAGAGCACACAGTGTGAGGTTACTCACTCTACACTGACTCCAAACTGAGCTCTGGCTTGAAATCTGCTAGACATGTTACCCCTTCAAATATTTGTTAATGAACTTATATTGGTATGCTACTTTTGGACACATTTACAGTAGCTTTTGGTCTCCCTGCTGTCACCAAAGCAATGATAACCGAGAAGGCAGGTAATACATGAGCCAACAGAAGCTGAAAATAGCAAAAACTGAGTCTTGGAACAAGACACAGATTTTAATCCAGGAGTATAACAAATTATTATAAAAATCCTGCCAAGTAGTGTGCTGCCTGTTCCTCCATAAAAATTAGAATCTGATGCCTTTTAAAGCACCTACGGATGTACTCAACATCTTCATCATTTCTTTTGTTTTGTTGGCCTTTTTCCCACCTTCAGGGACATAATTTTTTAGAGCAAATATCTGAGCCTACTGACAGGAAGCTTGCTGTCCTCCTTAACTGTTTGCATTCATCTTGAAAATATCCTTCAGAGAGCCATAGGCGACAGGCTGAAACCTACTTACCTAATTTAACCACATATACTGGATTTGATCAGTTAATTACCACATGGAAGTTAATTACCCATATTAAACCTGGAGTCAGATGACACACTCAAGCAGTCCCCTGCTTGACACTAAATCTGAAACTAAGGAATCTCATGAGTTCCAGAAGAGTGAGTCCCAGCTGCATCCCTTCTCCTGCCCATTAAGTACAACTGGTAGGCCTCGAGCAGTAAGTTTTCCAGCTTTTGGTGATAACTCTCACCATTTTATCTGCCAGTAATTTTTCAGGTTGTATTTCTCCTTTTCATTCACCATCCTAAACAGCTTCCTTGTTTATGTCTGACACATACATTGTAATCACATGCCTTTAATCACTCCCCAGTTCAACTACTGAACTCTTTAATTGCTCCTACAAATCAATCCTTTGAGCTTTCTTTGTTTCTTCCTTGAACTGATTAGCTTGCCAAAAAATTTCAGGTCAAGATATGCCTAGCTAAGAGCTCCTACTGTAAATCCATCCTTCAGTGTTATTAAAATATGCAGATAATTTCACGTTTGGGCAAAGAGTTGTAGATGAAAACTCCCTGAAACACAGGAAAAGTCAATTCCCTCGTTTTTGAACTCTCTCTAGTAATTACAATGATGACTCTTGCAACATTTGTGGTAAACAGATGCAGAAAGCAGCCTTGTAGCAAGGAAAAGAAAGAAAACATCTTCTTAAAATAAAGAAGGGATCAAATTTTGCTTACATTTACATAAAGGATAACTGCAAGCTTCTGACAGCAGAACACAGTTTGCTGCTACTTACTGAACTTAGGTCTTTTACTAGCAGCAGCAGTCCAGCACCACAGCAAAGTTATTCCAAGAGTCAAATAAACAGCTTTCAAAGATGTGTCCCTTGCTGACAGAAAGATGGTTTATTAAAATACTGTATTAACTATAGACAGTCAAACAAAAGACATCTCACTTAAGAATATCCTCCATTGGTACTCTGGATTTAGAGCAGCTGATGTACGCAATGCCAATTTTACTGCAAGAAAGAAATCCTACTGTTTCTTTTTCTAAACATGAAGGGTGACAGAAACTGCAGTCACCTTCCCTACTACAGACTCAAGTCACTCAGTCTCCAGCTCCTGCAAGGAGGTTGAGAAACGAGTGTGAAAGCAGCCACAGTTCCGATGTCAGTGTGAAGAACAAACCCTCACAGTGCACTATTGCAATTTACAGCAGGAGAGGGTCTCTGAAATGCAGGGCACTCCTCCAAATAGTAATTTGTTTAGAAATATATGTTGCCACCACACCAAGGGGAATTGTAGACTCACAGAAAAAGAGTCTTGTTAATATTTTCCCATCACAGTTACCAGTGTACTGGTTTTAATTAGGCAGAAGTTGAGTTCATGCTGCCACTGGATCAAAATGACAGAAAAACCTAAACCCCGTATCTCTGCACGACCAGCCTCCACAGGGGCAGAGCAGTTCCTCAGGCAGCAGGCTCTCTGCTCTGCTATCCACACCTTTTGTTGCCCTGCAGAGCTGCAGACACAAGGGAGAAGAACTAGCCAGGAAAGATTTGTGTAGCATGCTGCAGCAATGCTGCTCTGCCTGCAAATCCACGGCTAACAAGTCACATCTAGCCACTCAGCAAGACTAAGACCTTGGACTGAAGTCACAGTGAAAACCAAGCTATCAGCAAAAAAAAAAAAACAATGGACAGCATTGGTTTAGAAAATGTAATAAATAAATAAAATCCCAAAACTAAACATAAACCATAAAACCACAAACCCCACCACAATTTTGACTTTTTATGCTTCTAAGAGTGAGCTCTGAACCTCCACATCTTTTCTGAACTGACAGGGAGACTCAGGTGTACGTTGTTCCTGACAATTTGAGATTGCTTAAGGAATCCTTATGCGACACTGCAAGAGTTACGAAGCATGAGCAGGCTTCCTCACTTCAATCACACTGACAAGTTTTCAGATTTCAGTATGACACATTTATTGCAAATTTACAGGAATGTCCATCTGTTCAGTAGTGAGAATGCGAAACTTAAGAGTTTTTTATGCTTCGCTGAAATTTACCTTGCTGATTAACAAATGAGCATCTCCAATTAGACGAAGAAGAAGCACACTGATCCTCTAAGACATAAGGCATCCCCCACAGTCCACTCATACCCATAAATCCCATTAGGAAAGGGCCTCAGAAAAAAAAACATTGTATTCCACAAGCAATGCAGTTGTTTTGCCCTTTAAAATTCATTGCAAAATAGAAATACTTTACTAATAGGGAAGGGAGTTCGATTTAATGATATTTATGGGAGCTTCCCAATTTGAGACATTCTATGATGTGTCTTCACAGGCACATACACATACATATATGCATAATAAAACACACATGTATGCAGGTACGCACACCAGCAACATGTCTTGCCACTATTACTTATGTTACAGCCACTGCTTAGCGCTTACTGCCACTCACCTCTTCCCTCCCTGCAGATGGCAAAAAGAGGTACAGAGAAAGCTGAGGACATTTCATAGACTAATTCGTGTTGAAAGGGACCTTTGAAGGTCATTAGTCCAACTAGCCCGCAATGAGCAGGGACATCTTCTACTAGATCAGGTTGCCCAGAACCGCATCCAGCCTGGCCTTGAATGTCTCCAAGAACGGTGCATCCACCACATCTCTGGGCAACTTGTTCCAGTATTTTACCACCCTCATAAAAAATTGCTTCCTCATGTTCAGCCTGCATCTCCCCTTTTAGTTTAAGTCTACTCAGCCACACCTGAGCTTCAGTCTTGACCTAGAACCACACCTAGTGTCTTCACAGGCACCTACTTCCTACTGTTTCTACATCTGCAGGTCCAGGTAATTAGCAGTCAGGATATTAGTCCAATTAGTTTCAAATTAAATCTTTAAAAATCTTAGAGAATTACAGCGACTAAGCCATGCTAATTAAATATTGAAGTAATAAGTGGAAATAATCATCAAGAGAGGTTTTTCTGTGCCCCACTCCCAACACACAAAGGATTTAAGGGCATTTACTGGAACACATTAATTGGATGTATGAGCTTCTGCTTGACCCCCAATTTGTTTTTAGCCTATTAAGGCTCTGTAAAATATGCATAAATGCATGAATATGTAAAGCACAGCTGAAAATGCCTTTATAAAGTTATCCTTAGAAAAAATAAACCAGTGAAACATTTCTAAGATATCAAAAAAGCTCCACTGATGTGTAACTAATGTAGGAAAAAAACAGTTTTGACAATCGTTAACATACCATCTCAAAGCAATACAGAAACATTACTAGTGTATGCAATACACCGTAAAATAGCACTCCTCCAAAACTAGCACAATAATTATCACAATAACCTGAATATATGCAATATTACAGGAGCCCATAAGCATAGAGTAAGGAAGCACCAAGGCAGCCAATAAGCCAAGGGAGCAGATGATTTCAGCTCACACTTCCATGTGGTGGCACTTGTTCTCGCCTCACTTCTCTTACCCATTAATGGCTTTCTCAGACACACAGGAGCTGATTATCTTTGGGACCTTGAGTTATCTGCCTAAGCTTGGTAACATCCAAAAGTATGGCCATTTTAAAGAAAACTAAGCACTCAATAATGTAAGAGCCTTTTATATATATTTACATATAAAGCCAACTGAAAACACATCATAGGTTCATAACTACAGCTTTCAGTGCCTTGCTTGCTTCCAAAGGCCACTACTGCAGCACAGGTAGCATCATTATTTCATCATGGTTAAACCTCTGCCCAAACTTTAAAAACTGTTCTGGACAAGACAGTGGTATGGCAACATGGGCCCATTCCCATAGCTGTCACATTTACAGGTGGCTCAGGGAGCTTCCCTTGGTTACATAGAAGTTGCAGGAGACATTTCCTGCCCTTTAATCCAGGGTTTATTTAAGTCAGTGAGGATGCTGCCTTTAAAATCCCTGCAAGCAGGACTCATCATCAATTTCTTCTTCTCCTTACTCTGCATTGCTCCAGTTGAACTGGACAGGAGACAGGAGAGACCTACAGCAGTTGAACACTTAGGGCAGACCGACTTACCTGGTTACAGGCTTTAAGGCAGCTTGAAAGCTTAGTTAGGAACCAACAAAAAGAGATGTTCTAAGAAAGTAAACAAAGAGGAAGCATATTTATCACACTGATTCCCTTTTCTCATTACAATCTCAATCTTTAAAAAACTGAAATTGCAAATACATGCCCAACTCTCATTGACATTTAATAGGAAAAGAGACAATACCTAACATTCAAACCGTATCTTGCACAGCAGTTAAAGACACGCAGTATTTGCCCCTAAGCAGTAAAAAAAAAACCACACAGATAAGCAACAGGGACACTTTATTCCACTGACACACAAGTTTTAGCCAGCTGCCTGAGTGTGTAAAGCACTGTTGCAAGAATAAGACACAAAACATGACATATGGTCTTCACAGAGTATCATCCTGAAAACAAGCTTACCTATAATCCCTTGAGTTTGTTCCTTTGCAGAGCAGGTTGCAACACACATCTCACAAAAACCAGCAAAGGAGTGTTTTGATTCATAAACATGGTAAGTTCAAAGCCTATGTTGAACATGGGTGTTTTTATCTGGCCCTGCACTTTAAAATGATTCCATAGCACTGAGCTATTTTTCCCCCTAACTGACGCTCTGATTGGTTGCAATTTATCACTTAGAAGTAAAATTGCAGCTGACCACACATTAAAAACACATTTGTGGTATCCTTCAGATTCCCCAGGTTCAGCTGCAATAAAAACACCCCAGCCAATTGATTTCACAGCCTGATGTGTGAGCAGCAAGAACGTTTTGAGCAGCAAGAACGTTTTCTAATATGCTTTTAAAACAGTCCCTGTATTTCTAAAATTAACACTTTCACTTGGCTGAAAAACATCACAGACAAAAATGGAGAGGGGAAGGCGAAGCTGAGTGGTAAACACTCCCTGCAGAGCTCATCTGCTTGGGTCTTTCGAGCTGTGGACTACAGTAATTCCCTCAAGATTTTCTGAGAGCAAACACAAACCGTCCTGGTCAGGAATCTCACACATTCATCTCATCTACCCACACTACTAAAATTAGGGTCCAGTTCCTGGCTTTGCTCCAGACTACCTTTGCCACCTCTGCATTTCAGCTCCCAGATGTGAAGCCTCCTCCGGGCAGATGTCTCAGGCCAGTGTTGAGCTCCCCCCAATCACCCACCATCACAGGATCTGCTTATAGTGATCTCCGGACACAAGCAAAAATAATTATGACCATGTGGGAGTTTCCATCCCACTTTTATAACCCTGTAAGTGTAGCTCTTGTGCTGGTTTCAGTTTGCTTTTCCTTTTAAAATAGGCCAGTATTCCCCTGGCATAAACAGAGATAAAAAGGAATCATGTAAGGACTTGTGCAGCTCTAAAGCCTGGGATAATTACAAAACATGAGCCTTACCTCACCACTCTCTGCTTTACTGAACATTTTGTAACTGTGGTCACAGACAAATTGGTGCCTGCCATCTACACTGTTTTCATTTCTCCTCTTATTTCCTGTATTAATTTTCCTCTAATACATCAACTAAATGTCAATCTGTTTTTTTGCAGACTTTCATGTTTGCACTTGCACACTCATGATGTTAACAATGTAGAATCATAGAATGGTTTGGGTTGGAAGGGACCTTTAAAAGTCATTTAGTTCAACCCCCCTGCAATATAGATCAGGTTACTCAAAGCCCCATGCAGCCGGGCCTTGAACACTTCCAGGGATGGGGCATCCACAGCTTCTCTGGGAACCTCTGCCAGTGTCCCACCACCCTGATCGCAAAAAATTTCTACCTTACGTCTAGTCTAAATTTACTCTCCTGTAATTGAAACCATCACCTATTGTCCCATCGCTACAGGCCGTACTAAAGAGTTTAGCTTCCTTATAAACCCCTTTTAAATATTGGAAGGCTGCAAAAAGGTCTCCCCTGAGCCTTCTCTTCTCCAGGCTAAACAATGCAAATGCTCTCAGCCTGCCTTCATAGGAGAGGTGCACCAACCATCTGATAATCTTCCTGGCCCTCCTCTGGGTTTGCTTGAACAGGTCCATGTCCTCCTTATGCTGGGGACCCCAGAGATGGATGCAGTACTGCTGTACCCTGCCTCACAAGGGCAGAGTAGAGGGGCAGGACCTTTGACCTGCTGGTCACATTTCTTTTGATGCAGGCCAGGATACAGTTTGCTTTCTGGGCTGTGAGTGCACATTGTCAGCCTATGTCCAGATTTTCATCCACCAGTACCCCCAAGTTGTTTTCTTCAGGGGTACTCTCATGCTTTACAGGTAATAGATATTTGGGACTCAGAGAACAACTTGGGTATTGTTCCATTTCGTTGTTTCTCACTGAGCTCTATTATGGCCAAAAATCACTGATTTCAAGAAATACTTTATTATTATTAATAAATACATTTATATAATTAATATATATTTATATATTAATTATATATTATATAAATAAAATTTATTTATATATATTTATTTTATATATTTATTTATATATATATTTATTACTTATATATTATATAAATTCCTTCCCCTCCCCCCCCAAAAAAAAAAACCCTGTTAATATGCTTCAATAACTACCTTTAAGGATATTCCCTTGCCAGAAATTAAACTGCAGAGCTTTGTGGTTATTTCTGAGTGTTGTCAGATTAAACTTAATATTAAATTAAAAGCTGTTTCACAATGTCAAAAAGAATGTGCTGTATAATAATCTGCCTTCTGATAGTAATTTTGTATAATTAATGCCACCTTTTCATGTAGTCTTTTGTGTTTCTGAAGTTTATTCTGTACTCCCACATGGAAAATGAGATCATTCAGTATGTGGAGTCATTTACAGAGCACAGCTCACTACTACCCCTTGAATCAATAAAATACTGAAAGGAAAATAGTTTTAAAATATCAACTAATTTTTCCCATTAAGCACTATCAGTGTCTCCATTCAAGAGACAGCAAAGGGGATATGGCAGCCTAGAGATCACCACCATTCACATGTGCCGCTCCATCCCCACATCAGGACACCAAAAGTTTCTGCTGGAGTGTCTTACCAGCTTTCACTACAGTTGAATTTGTTACAGCTCGCACTGGATTGGCAGGCAAGGGAGCAGTTTCACCTCCAAAAACTACCAGCCTTGTCAACATATCTACTCCCTACCCAGTTTCTCCTCATTAAATCCATCAGCGGAAGATGATCCACAGCACACCAAGGGACAAACACAAATCTACCCAAACCCAGGCAAAACATTTTAAATCCATTCAAGACAGCTTCATCCACAGTACACAGCATGAGCCACAAGCAGCTTGGACATATGACAGAAAATCTGATGGTGCTTCCTGATTCCACATCATGCAGACATAAGGTACAACACTGCACGTCCCCCTTCTCCACACTTCCCACTTTGCTCCATGCTATGCAGAAACCATACGATGCTACAGATCTAGATAACAGTCACTATGATGGTAAAAATCTCCAACATCCATAATCCTGTATTTTCAGTTTTGGAATCTCAGACTGTTTTAAAGTCATTTGTCCTAAACCTGGAAGCAATTAAAACCTGTTAAAGCTGTAGCAGACCAGAGTTGGAAGGTGTTATAAAACATCTATTATAGAGAATTATATTTCAGATAACTAAACTGCTTGAATATCCTCAGGGAAAATCCGATTCTTTTCATTCCACTTTATTTCTCTTGTCTCCAAACAGAACACCAACATTTTCGCTCCTTTCCCTAATTTAGTGAGCAGCACCACAGAAACTGTGTAGTGGCCAGACTTGGATGTACTGCAGACATGTGCAACTCTGAAATCTTTGGAGTCACTTAGGGGTTACCCAGTGCAGTGAGCCTACGGGCCAGGTCAGTTCTTCTGTGCATCAGTTTGCACAAACGTGCTCAGTGGGCATCTCCAATACTAAGGGTTCCTTCAGTTTTAAAAGTACCACCCAGCAGAACTCATAACACCTTTTTTGTATATTGAAGATCTGCTAGTGACCCAGAGTTGATGGTTAAGTAATACCAGACAGTTTTCAAAGACCAAAATACATACCTCTCTTCTTGGAGAGAAGAAACTGGATTCTCAGTTCCAAAAAATAAGTGCAAACCTGAAATTAAATTAGTGTCTTGAAAACAGTTACAAAGAAAGTCTACCGGAAGAAGCAGAACGTTTCCTGTTAAAATGATTCTTACCCAAAGAATGTTTCTCCTGGTATTTGTTTCCTCTTGTTATTCTCCTCTCTCCATGTCTTCCTCTGGGATTATCGAACTTTATGACATAGAGCTACATCTTGGGCAGAGACAGAGGNCCGATCTTCTTACCCAAAGAATGTTTCTCCTGGTATTTGTTTCCTCTTGTTATTCTCCTCTCTCCATGTCTTCCTCTGGGATTATCGAACTTTATGACATAGAGCTACATCTTGGGCAGAGACAGAGGACAAGATTCCCAACACTGTGTTTGAAAGAAGATAAGGAGAAAGCATAGGAAACTGCTTTTACTCTTGAGAGAATCTAGTTTATCCAGATGTCTCATTATCACGATGGCTGCAAGTTCAGGAGAGACCTGTCCAGAGGTGGCAAATGCATGATCATTTCTCTTACAGATTCTCCAGCCTACAGGTTTTACAAGCACAACCAGGGCATACAGTTCACACAACTTTTCCCATACAGAGGCATGTAAAGAGAATAATACAATCTACAAAGGGGTCAGAGAATGCATCATGGTCAGCTCATGTTCCCCACAGAATACAAAGAAGCCAACGTCATCTCTTTTGAAATGCAGCACTGCTACAAACATCAGCTACCATGTTTTAGCAGTGCAGAACGTGATATGTGCAGCATGCGAATTAGTCTATTATTGCAAGGAAGACAGCACACAGGTGTCACAGAGAAGAAAGCCAAGGGAGGCTTTCAACAGCTAAACACCCCCAAATGATTACATTTTGCACAGCTCCTTTTTGTTCTTCCAAACAACCCCAAGCACAGTGTCCCTGTCCAACTAACACGGCTGTCCTCCTCCATGGTGCCAAAGGACCCAGCTAAAAGCAAAATAAAAAGCAGTCTGAGTGTGATGGCTTTTTTTTAACCATGTGCCAAGTATGACACCAGCCTTGTGCACAGGAAGCATCTGGACACACTGGAAAGAATTTCCTGACTCGCTGCAAGTGACAAGCTCAGCTAACAGCTTCTTCCCATCAGCTACAGAAGAGCAAATTGCTCCTGTGCTGCTTCCTTTAGAAGAAAAGGGATGAAACCCCTCAGTATTCTACCTGAAACAAAGCCCAAAAAGCTAGTAAAATGGACTCAGAAATTTTTGTTTTGGTTCATTTTCCATGATAGCAGGATTTAGGCTGAACTGCTCAGCTATAAGAGAGACTTGGAAAGCAAATCCCTATTAGAATGCCCAAAGAGTGAGATGTTCTATTTATCTTCCAAATTGAAACTCCTGGAAACAAGAGCAAGAACAAACTAAAGACCAGGTAAAGGAAACACATTGTGTTACCAGCTCAAGATCATAGAATCATAGAATAGTTAGGGTTGGAAGGGACCTTAAGATCATCAAGTTCCAACCCCCCTGCCATAAGCAGGGACACCTCACACTAAACC
>NDXB01013234.1:53678-67547 GCA_002631895.1 Agapornis roseicollis | reverse complement strand
TTGGATGAAGCCTTGTGTGGCACGGTTTAGTGTGAGGTGTCCCTGCTTATGGCAGGGGGGTTGCAAGTAGATGATTTTAAGGTCCTTTCCAGCCCTAACTATTCTATGATTCTATGAATGCATGAATTGCATGTTAGGAGTTCCCTCAAGCTGACCCTCTGGGTATACCCAGTGAGTCAGCTGGAGGGAATTGGACACAGCCAATTTATCAGTAATTGGCTATATCTGTCTCCAACAACTGCAAAATCTGGAAAGAGTTAACAAGTGGCCTGATTAACTTCCTCATCTCTGCTCAGCAGGCAGAAATAGCTGCTTAAAAAAAAAATAAAATAACACGAGTAAAACCTAAAGCTAAAGCAGTGTGTAGGTTAATTCCAGAAAGAGCAACATGGGGTTGAAGAGACTGCTGTGCAGACGAGAGGCAACAAGAGAGAAAAGAGCAGGTTTTTTTTTCTCTGGACATGCAAAATCTTTGCTTGACTTTGACCTGCATGACCACTTGTGACCCTGTAGAAACTGACTGTAGATAGGTAATGCTTGCTTTTTGCTTGAAACAGGGGAAACCACAATATATTTGAGATCATATGTGACCTATTGGGGCTGGTGGACAGGGAGCTGAATGTGAGGCAGAAATGATTAAAGGTGACTAGGCACCTTATGGGATGCTGTATAGCAAGTATCAGTAGCAGGCTGAGGAAAATGACTTTTCCCCTCTGGCACTTGAGACTACATTTGCAGTAGTGTTTGCAGGTGTGTAATTCAAAAAAGACATTGAACTTGATCAAGTCTGGTGCAGACCACCAAGCTGGTCAGAGGTCTGGAGATTTTGGCAAAGGTGAAACCTTAAGGCTATCTTCAGCTATCTAATGGGAGGATATGGAGGAGACAGAACCAGAAACTTCTTGTGGATATGCAGTTGTAGGATATGAGGCAGTGGACTTCAGTTGCAATGAGGAAAAATCCAGTTAGGTGGTGTTTGCTTTGGGACTCTTTCATTACCAGGAAAGTGGAGAAAACACTGGAACAAGAGCACAGAGAAGGCACCCTCCAGTCTTGGAACTTTTAAAACTTGCCTTGACAAGACTGTGAGTGACTTGATCTCAGTGGCAGTTTGAAGTGAAGTGTTGTGCCAGGTGACTTCCAGAGGTTATATTCTGTGATACTATGCATCAGTGCAAATCCTAGCCTAGCACTGCATACACTAACAGTGAAATGAACTGTCTTTCCTGAACTTACAGACATTTCATAAATGAATGTATTCCAAGGATAATGGAGCTATTAATGACCAGTAGTGTCTCTTATGAAGAACTAACATTGCAGGGCAAACTAGGTTATATTCCTAGGTAAAACTGTAAAAATAGAAGCTGAAATGGAGGCAAGGAATGATATATTGTAGCTATCATACGTTTGGATTTTAGTGCAGCACTTGATGCAATGTCTCAAAGTGACATTTGCTTCATTAATTTAAATCAAGGTGGATATCTGATGGAGGAGTGAATACTCAGACCAAAAACTTCCTCAGAGATTGGCAATAAGGGTTGATTTCTCCACTGTGGGGCTTCATCAGATGCATATACTTATATAACTTCCCTGTTAGAATGAGAAGAGGTGATGTAATGGTTACAATAATAATTACTATGACGAAACCTGGCCTTGGAGCAGACTTGGCCTTTTTCCCTCTCAGTCACTGATGTACATGTTTTGTGTATGTTCCTTGTGTCTTAATGTTTTTGATGAGTTATCTTCACTAATTATCTTAGAGTGGGTGTAAGTACACACTAATGACATTAACAGATAATATCAAATTTAAGTGAATTGCATGCATCACTGACAGTAGGAGGAGAAGGACAAAGTGAGTTAATAAAGACATAAATTAACAATATGATACTCCACTTGTATAAAGTAAGTGAAGGTTTGAGGAAAAAGAATCCAAAGCTCAGGTAATCATAAGGGAGGTAAAGTATGAGGGATTGAAAGTGTTTCTGGCCTTAACGGAAAGGAAATAAGTTTTTGCTGTGCATTGGAGTTTTGCTCTTAGACTACAAATGTGTGCTTATGCACAGATGAAGAGACAGCAGAAGGTTATGCCTGTCCTGCACAACTTAACTACAGTGTGAACACTTCTGTTTCTGGAGAACACATGGTGTGGTTTTTGAGGTCCTGACCTCTTACTGATTTTTCTTTATCAAGTGTTCTTGCGTTCTAAGGTTTACATTTCTTCTTTAAGTTCTTTCCTACATATTGGTAATTCTCTAGCACTAAGCAGAACCTGCTATGTCTGTTACAGATGGACAGTCATGATACAGACTAAAATTGGATTTGAGAAAGGCAGGTGAGACTTTAATTGGGAATGTTCAGGCATGCAAGTTAAAAGTCAGTGTAAGAAGTACTATGGGAAACCCAATAGACCTTGTTTACTTGGAGACTTTGATTCGACGGCTGATGTATTGGTTTTGCTGGACTACTAAGCTAGAGTGACAAGTTGAGGGGGAGAGAAAGTGATTACTGCTTTGTGTAGAGATGTCCAATGTAGTCTCACATGCCACCTAAATAGTCAGTGTCTTTAATTAAATGAAAGTTCTCTACTTGTTTTAATGAGACACAGGTATTTGTGAAAAAGCTCTTTTTTTTATTCACTGTGGTTTTGTGGGTATGGTATTTTCTGTGCCTACTGACTGCGAATAGATGTTAAATTCCCAGATTGTCCTTGAGTGCACCATGCAGGTCAGAGAAGAGACCTCATAAAGGACTGTCTTAGCTATAAGGTAAGTACAGCTGTGAAAAAAATGAAGGTAAAATTTTCTGTATTCCTCTCAAAAGTACCCTTTAAAGTTCATTCAGGTTGTGATTCATGCTTCTGCACTTCTCTGCCCAAATAACTGGGAGACTGATGATATCCTCAGTGGTACTATTTATCCTGAAGTCTAGGGAAGATAGGTGAGGGATAGTAAACGGGTATCATGCGCCCTTGATTGCTGTCACCTTCTCTCTTTCTCAGGCAAATTTGTTCTGTGCATTACGTGGCAAATTCTCTTTGGAGTTGTCAGAGATTTCCAGTGAAAATGTCTACTTTGGCAGTTAAGGTGGCACATAATAACCTATAGAGAAACAAGTGTCAGTAATTACCAGAATTGTTTTCTTTATAAAGATGATGCCTGATGACCTATGCCTTGGAGACTGCTTTCTTCCTTCCTCTCTCCTTCCTCTCTCTTTTCCCTTCTGTGGGCTTTTTTGGCCCTGGCTGAGGACTTAAAAGAGGATTTATTTTCTCTCTCCCTTACAAACTCTCTGCAAGTTGCTCTGCAGCTTGGATGAAGTACTGGCATTATTTTGCAGTAAGAAGTGCAAATGCTCTAGGGGAGATGAAAAAAAAGAAGCCATGAAGGTAAAAGGTGTAAGTTTCCCCTGTCAGATTACTAAGGTTAAGAATGATGACCATTAATTGTGCTGCATTATTGAAGAGATGCTCCTGAACTATGAAGAGGTCAGTCAGCTCTGTAGTGTTTCTCCACAGAGGGCTCTTCAGTGCTTGAGCATCTTTGCTCTCAGCCTCTTCAGCATTTAGGATGATTAAACTTTATTTATACCTCTTGAAGAGGAAAAGATGAAGTGTAGTTCAGAGCAAGAAAAGAGCTTTTATTTTTAGGAGGCTAATTATGTGGATATCAGCCTGACACAATACCATTCAGTCTGTACTTGTTTAGCCACGACTAAGATATTATCTAGGCGCTCCTAATTTGTAATTTATCTCTGTAAGCCTTAGGCACACAGCAGAATTGCTCAGAAAAGTCACATGAAATTTATTGTGAGGCATAGTCTCCAAAGATGAGGCTTACTTCCTAATTTCCTATGTTGTGGCAGAGAACATCTGCTTACCAGTTGTCAGTCTGTGCTGCCTCCTGTCACCTGCATGCATTTGCTTCTCCGTTATGCTTTCTATGTGGTGTAAAATTTGTCAAATAAATTCACAAATCAGACTTTTGCTGTTTTGAACAGTTTGAATATGACCTGATTTCACATCTTAAGCTCATAAAGCTCATTAAAACTGTTATGACTAGTCCTACTGATTGCAGTAGAGCACTTGGGATGGCTTGGATATTGAACTAATAAACTTTCTGCTATTACATGGTACTGGACTAGAGACACTAATGGTGCCTTTCTCTTGATCTCTTGCCATGGTTCATAATATTTCTAGCTTTGATCTACTGAGAGTAAGTTCTCCTTGGGAAATGAAATGTTCATGGTCATTGGGATGCTTGGATGCAAAGGGAATGTATGCCTTGTGTTCCCTTTGGTGCTGCAGAAAGAAATTTGGAAAATAAACTCATTAGTCCTCGCTGTATATTTTGCTTGGGTAAATGAGTCTGTAGTTGACAATGGAGCTTAATTTCAGCCTATACTACTGTTTTATAATCAGCCTTTGGACTAGGATAAGGCTTGCTAACAAGAAAAGCAATTAACTTTATAGATGAATATCTTTTTCCAAATTAGAATTACATCATTACAATTATAGAGCTGTAAACAGCACTTCAATCTGTGTTCATCTGCACAATCTAAATGTAATGATGTGGCTGAAAGAAATACTTCAGAGCGAGGGAACAAATATTTAAGACCTGTCTGAACAAGATTGCTTTATTTCTGGGGGTTTTGGCAGGGCTGTTCCAAGATTTTGCTAGGAAAATTAGCTACACTGTTTTTAGAAACCACTTCAGGATGTACTTCACGGCAGACTGCATATGCAATAGCATTAATTGCTACTGCTGAGCAGCGGTTTACAAATGAATAAAAATCCCTGTGTCAGTGCAGCACTAATAAACCCTTCTTACTTAAAAATAAATAAATAAAATCGACAGAGCTGTTAGATAGTTGCTATGTGAATAACCCCCCTGCTTTCCCTCTGAGCTTTTAAACATGTTTGGGGGGTGGTCGGTTTCATCCCCTCTAGGAAAGCAGCTATGCTGCAGAGGCTTACATCTTTGCAAGGGCTTACCAGCAAAATAGAACTGTGTTTATTTACAGAGAGAGGCAGAACTATTTTACACATTTTGGATGTGTAGATATAGTAGAATTTCAAAGAAGTGGTGAAAAGACTGAAATCCAAAGTAACAAATATAAGCTAAGTAATTGGTTGAGCTGGAAATCTGGGTAATGCCAGAATTCAGAGTGTAAATCACATGGCTTTAAACTTGTGTGAATCCAGCAATCTAAGGGAAATTCTCAGTTCAGCGTGGAGAGCTGTGTTTGCCCAAATTGTGAGAGCCTTTGTCTTTGGGACTCCTGCCCTCTGTGTCATTCATTGGCATCCTCTGCTCATGTAAAGGGTACTGACAGATATGGTTGGCTGAGAGACCAATTTTTCTGCTAGGCTTCTCTTGTGGGTCTATTGAGGCTGGAGCTAGTACAGAGCACTCACTGATTTTTATTTTTGTTTTGTTGTTTATAAAGACATAAACTTAGATGGAAATCAGGAGTGTTACCAGAACTGCCATTATGAAAATCCTTGGCTAAGCTGTGCCTAATCATGGAAGTGAGAGCTTTAAGAAGAGATGCCAAGGATGTATATCTTAGAAAAAGACTTGCTGCTCATACAGATCCTTGATTCTGCTCTGGACCTACACATCCAGGAGCTAAGCAAAGGAAAATCAGGCTTTCAGACATCAAATTTATCCTGGACCTGGGCCACATCAATTTCGTTTAAAAACATACTGCTTGAGATATTATAGCCAAAATTTCACACTTGTGTTAAACCATAAAAGATATTTCTCCCTCCAGACAACAGTACATGGATTCGAAATATGTGTGTATTGATAAAAAGTTCTGTTCATTTGTAATTAAGTGAACACAGATTTTAAAGATCTACTTTACTGTATCCTAAACACCTATTGAAAATACTTTGTAGTTTGATTTCTTATTACAATTATACCATTTTCAAAAGTAACAACTGAATTACCTGATTTTATACTAATTAAATCCTAAGACCTTTTAATTGCAAATTCAAATATAACAGTAAAGTACAATAAATAGTACTTTATTGGCTATATAACTTAAAATGATGTAAATTACACAGCTACTAAACTACTCTAAGTGGTGTATATATGGCCAATTTATTTTTTACAGGAGAGTAGCTCATTTTATGTAAGGGTATTTGAGATGAATAATCTGAAATATCACTAAACCTTAGGAGCTGCTTTACATTTGAAACTTTTAAATTTGAGTATGAAAGGTGAATTGTTTCCAATAGACAAATCTTCTGGTATAGCTCAAGTCAGACAATCTCAGGGCTATCCTTCCAATCTGCACTGTGGTCTGAAGTGGAGCAGGCTGGAGGAAGTCACAGGAACTGTTCATAGCCCACTGAGTTCATGGTGCCAGGGCACCTCCATGACTGTACACTGCTGCCATGCAGATGTGCAAGGGTACTTTGATTCTGCTCTGGTCTTTTCTCCTGCAGACTAACTGCATCAGGATGGCAAAATTGGGTCTCCCAGTCTGGCACAGGGGACTTCCCAGAGTAATGAGAATTCTTCACTGATCAGCTTTGAACAGTTTCCATCTATTTTGTGCTCCTAATAGCTCAGTTGTGCTCTGAAACCAAATGTGCTGGACATAGTAGTAGCTGGTTACTATATGTGCAGCATGGCAGGACTTGAAACTGGGAGTTACTCTAAACCAGCAATTTTTTTGACAAAAAGATCAGAAAGGTTTAAGATATGGTTTTGTCATGTTGAGAAATAAGTGAAAACCAAGTCTTTTACAGAACATTTCCTAGCAAGCAAAACCTATACTACCCGGCAGTTTGGATAGAGAGAGGGTGAATGGGTATGAAACTTAGGGTTTGGGGAAGAATTGTGAGGGTTTTTTTTGCACTGATCAGAAATTCCATTCTGGCTTCCTCAAAGTCTAGATGGGATAGAAAAGAAAAAACATGTTTGATGGAGAAAAGTGCTGTTGCAGGGTTTTTGGCTAAAATTCAATTTGCCTAAGATCACTGTAAATGCATGGGATATAGTCCCAAGACTGTCTTTCCCAGATATATTAAGTCTGGATTAAGGGTACCTACTAAGGATCAAAACTGCAGAGCTACATAATGAAAAGCACTTATGTTGTTAACTTGCTCTGCCAATTCAACTATTCAAAAATTTTAATGGGCTAAGTCCATAATATGTACCAGCACTTCTGGATTAGATATTGTCTGTGTGCATCACTTGAACTTCACTGAGTCTGTATTTTCAGCTCCTGGAGTAAAGAAAACATATACTTCAACTTGCTCAACAAGAAAGCAACTGCCTGTCTTTGCCTGATCATGCTCTGCATCAAATGTATATCACCATACCAGTGCATGGGTTAATGCTTCTGGAACTTTGTGGTTTTAAACAGAATATGCTAGTCAGGAGATATACCTAAAAATCCTCACAGTCCTGGGTCTGAGATGTGAGAACTTGTCCCATAATACTCTGTCTATGCACTTACAATAACTTAACTCCTTGTGTCAACAGCCACATTTGCCAGAAAAAACATACCGCTGAGTTTCTGATTACTTAACTATTTTGCTAAGTGATAGGAAAAATGTGTTTCATTTATTCTGTGGGAAAAGGAAAAGGTCGAGTCAGCTTAAAAGTTATAAGTAAATACAGAGGATGAAAAAGAGATAATAGTCTTTAACACATGATTTGTCATTTAGTTTAAAATGTAAGGCAAATCTTTAAGAACTTCTTCCATATCTTCTATTCCTACTCTTATATTTTCACAATAAAATGATTTTATTTGTATAAATGGTATAACACTTCAGTCATTTTTCTGGTGGTCAATTAGTGATTCAGGCTTACCTGTGAAGTTGATGTGTACAGTTTGGAACAATAAAGGAAAAATAAGAATATACTGGGGAATTAACTGTTCACTTTTCCTTTGATCACATGATGTGTAAGAAATAAATCAACTGAATTTGGTCTGCAATTTTTTATCTGCAGTGCTTATGTACTGCAGAGCAGTTGGAGATACCACAGCTTTGCTCTTTTCATAGGTCTGAATAGCTTGACTGGCATCCTCTGTCTGATACAATTCTGTCTGCATTTTTATCTGTTTTCCTATTTGTCTGCAAGTGTCAAAATATATGAGCTTGAAAGCTGTTTTCTGTGAAATGATGTTATAGTTGTATGAATTTGTTTATGATTGTAGTGACTAGGATTGTTCAATTACTTTAAAATTCTGTTGACATTTTTTTCCATAATCCTCAGTTTTCAGGCACTTTAAACAGAAAAGATTTTCAATAGCACTGGGACTTGTACTTCATTTATAAATAATCATGAACACTTTTTTTTTAACTTGTGAAAATGTGTCAGCTTTTAAGATCTAAATCTGTTTTTTTCAAGTTTAATNTCAGTTTTCAGGCACTTTAAACAGAAAAGATTTTCAATAGCACTGGGACTTGTACTTCATTTATAAATAATCATGAACACTTTTTTTTTAACTTGTGAAAATGTGTCAGCTTTTAAGATCTAAATCTGTTTTTTTCAGTTTTAATTCTAAATGCTTTTAGTTGTTTCTTAACTGTTAATGTTCAGTTAACTTTAGTCTTGAAGACTTTGGATAGTTGAGAGTTGCAATTTCCTTCCGTTCCATATAAACATGTTAGCCATGTTATTTCCAATTTCTCTGTAAGGAATTTGCTCACAAAAATAGCCAGAACAAGTGATAGATGTTTAAGTAGTGATTGGAACAAAAATTTCAAGTACTGCTCTCTTTTTAAGTTTTCTGAAGGGAAATTTTGCTGAGTTTTGGTGCACACGGTAAAGATAATTTTTTTATCTAAGCATTTGCTTGAGAAACAAAAGCATGTGGGTTGTGGCAAGATTGCTTCTGTAAGGTTGCTAGTGAATATAGTGAGCAATATCAGTCCTAAGACTGAACCTGAGAAAAGCCCGTAACTAATCCCCTTCCAGCCCTTTACTTCTGCTTTTTAGCACAATTCCTTTTAGTTAAGTCCCTGCTCTGCCACATTAATCCCTCATACTGATCTAATGTGGCACTATATCAAATGCTTTTCTGAAGTATATATAGGTTACATATACAATTTTCTCTCTTCCAAAAAAACTGGTGCCAGTCAAAGGCATTATACCAAAGCCTGACACCTCACTCTTGATTGTCTCCTTGACGTTTTTTCTGATGTTTTGTCACATAAGGCCAACTCTAAACATTGAGTTCCTTTCTTGTTTTGCTTGAGCTGATTTCCAATGGTAGAGTTCCCCTGAGCACTGGAAGCGTATTTTAACCATATTTTTCCATTGCTGAGTCTCTCTTGCGCTGATTAAGGCTATCTTATGTATCAACAAAAGCCCCTGAACTCATCCTATACCTTTACATGATGGCAGTGTTGACCATTTTATTACAAACCCCAGTTTGACCTGATGTGATAAATAAGAGGCTGCCCAAACGGAACTATCCTGGTTGTTCTTCCTTTTAATATTTCTGGAATCTTGGAGGATAATGATCCCAAATACATCCACCTACAGTCTCAGAAAGTCCCACTATTTTATCTTTATGTGCAGAGGAAGGAGTCTAAAAAGTTTTAGTATTTCTGCCTGTAAGACCTACCTTAGGCTTGGGCAAGATTAAACTTATGGTTAAGTTGCTATGGCCATGACAAATGGAGTCTCTGGGGCAAAGACTTGTTGCCACATCTCTCCTTTGTGGTCATCTGTATTGTGCTGTAGTATTTCAGGCTGGTAAAGAGCGCTTTCTGCTGGTGAAGGACTTTGCTTGTCTCAATTTTTAATAGGTACAGGTGGTGAAAAGATGTGGAGGGTAGCAGCTGAAATGGGTCTCATGTTCCTTTTGTTAAATGTGAGATAAAGTATGCTGCTTGGGTAATAGTTGAAAGCTTTATAACATTGCCTTGCATTCTGTTGAATTTAATGATTTTCTGGCAAGTGTCTTGTCTGAGAGTGTTGTGCTGAAGTTAATTCATTTTGTACCAAAGGTAGTAAACAACTCAGTTTTGTGACAGAGATATCTGAACAAAACCTTTGGGCTTACTCCTGCACAGTTGCTGAGAGGAGTCCAGAGCATTTACTAGGCTTGGTTTAACAAGGGACATAGGAACCTTCATCCTTCTCTCTTCTGTTTGCACAGTGGAGAGGAGGCAATGGAAAGCACGCAGTCCCTTTAGAGCCTAGGTAATGGTTAATTACAAACTGCTTGGAAGACAAGTTGACAGGCTGCTTGTCCTTCCCCATTGGGCAGCATACTGAGCTGGATGTGAGTGCAATTGCATGTGCTGTAATCTCTCCAGTGTAAGCCTTCTATAGGTGCTCTGCAAAGCTTTTGCTGCTTGAGGCATACTGGTTTCATGGAAGTTGTATAGTTGAGCACTTCTCCCCATGGAGAGGCTACATGCTCTAATAGTTGCTTGTATTATGAGCTATTTTTTTTTAATAAATTTGGCATGATTACCCTTTAGCTGTTGCTGTGGGTTTCTTTTTCTGTGTGCAGCTTGTGTGTAGTACTGGTGAAAAAAGGAGGATGGGTCAAGGCTAATTTATGCTGTTAGTTGACCCGGGATGGGGAGTAGATATGAATTAGACTTTTGCCCTGAGGTGCCAGGTCTTCTGCTTCTCTTGATGGTGCAAAAATACAATTACCTCAAACTGTTTGGGATGATGCCAGTGGCATGTGCTTCCTGGTAAACAGCATTACTGGAACAACATTTGTGTTATGGTTTTAAATACCAGTGTAGATTTGGGGCAGCAGTCAATTAAGATAATTTGCTTACTTTTTGCAAAGATTGAAAGATTAACAGTTTGCAGTGCTTTTCCACTGCCTTGTTCACTGTAAGCTCTCAACTTAGTTTAATTAGTATGTGGAAAAGAACATTTGGAGCCAGGTCAGTCCATAGTTGATCAATTTTTAAGGTCTGTGATTTAAATTGGATTCTGGTTGTTTAGCCTGCTGAAACGTGGCGAATGTTTGCTATTAATTAAAAACTCCAGAATTTTACAGCAAAGTATCGGATAGCTACCTCTAAAATTATTTGCAACATGTCAGATTGTTTCCAGTAAGAATAGTTATATGTGTGACATACAACTAACCAAATTTGACGCAAAGCATAAGTGTTAAAATCACCTGTTCTTTCCTAGCTCTTGGGATTATCTGTAAATTGTTAGTCTCTATCTTTTTAATTGCAAACACAGTACTGTAATATATTACAGCCATATGAAATAACCACTGAATAAGAGATTTTCTAGATTTCTGAATCTTGTTCCTGCTGTTTTACAGATTTATTTGTGATTGGGCTGCAGGTTTCTTAACATATAGTGTCCCAAATGTAGTAGTACCTCAACTTGATTTTACTTGCTTTGTCCTAGTCTGCTTGTGTTTTCATGCCAGTAGTTTAATTTTCAAGAAAAGCCATTGCAATACCTCTCGTGTGCTTACTTGCTCTTATGTTCTTATACCCTAGAAGAAATTGAAATGCTTTTGGCAAATCCATTCTGATTTTCATAAACAGCTGTGGTATAAGTAAAAGCTTGTTTGATTATTCACTCCAAAGTATTTTACAGATGAATAAATTACACTGAGGTTTCGCTTCCTGTCCTACATACATCTCAAAACTTTAAACATCATAGATCTTAGTCAACTTCCATATGTTCATGAAAGTAACCTTGAGCAGCTTTTAGATTGTCCTGGCCAGTTCCTGAAGCAATCCAGAGTAAATTACATAAAGCACAATTGAAAAAATATCTTTGCTAAGTGATAAATGGAAAAGCAATGGATTGTGGAGACATGTCCAGTAGTGTGATGGAGATAAGCGTTGAGTATATTTTCCTTACCATCTTTGTTAACAATCTCTGAAAGTTATATAAACAGCATATTAATTAAGCATACAAATGATAATATACGTAGAATGGTTTGGGTTGGAAAGGACCTTAAGATTGCCTAGTTCCAAACCCCTGCCATGGGCAGGAACACCTCACACTAGACTACATTGACCAAAGTTCTGTCCAACTTGGCCTCAAACAATGCCAGCGATGGAGCATTTACCACTTTGGACAACCTGTTCCGGTGCCTCACTGCCCTCACAGTAAAGTTCTTCCTTCTGTTTAACCTGAACCTCTGTTTAAGTTTGAGCCCTTTACCCCTTGTCCTGTCATTACAGTCACTGATGAAGAGTCCCTCTCTGGCATCTTTGTAGGCCCCCTTCAGATATTGAAGTCTCCATGCAGCCTTCTTTTCTCCAGGGTATATAGCCCAAGTTTTCTCAGTCTGTCTTCATATGGGAGCTGCTTGATCCCCCTTATCATCTTTGTGGCCCTCCTCTGGACTTGTTCCAACAGCTCCATGTTCTTCTTATGCTGAGGACAGCAGAACTACACACAATACTCCAAGTGGGGTCTAACAAGAACAGAGTAGAAGAGCAGGATCAACTCCTTTTGGTGATCATAAAGCTTTTGGTGCAGCACTGGATACATTTGTGTACAGATAAATGTAGAAGCCTTTGCGAATGTATGAGCTGATGCAGGAAAATTGCTGAGGTACCTACAAAGTTTTGAAAAATGGGTAAGAAACAAGAAAACAAACAAATTTACCAGATTTATCATGGAAAAAAATAGTATAGCTAATGTGTTTGGTGCAAAAATAATTGGAAATTTAGTTACTTGATATGAGAAAAACAATTGGTCTATGTATGCAGATATGATTGCTCATAGCTTCCTGAGCTAATGATGCTTCTTTGGTGTAAGAAAACAGAAGTGTTTTTGGTGCTTTAGTTTCTAAGAATCAAGAGTTATCACAAATCTGTACTGGCTTTGAACAAGGTCTGACATATTGATGCTGGCTGAAGGCAAGCCCCTAAAAGAATCTATGGTTTTTAACTTTGAGTTTGACTCAGAATTTGGCTTGTAACTTTCAGCTTGGAGAGAGTTCCAAGCTGTAAGGTATTTTTTATGTTTTATTTGTTGTTAAAATGGATTTAATAAACTCTTCACTTAGTTTCTGTTGAGCTTGGGAAAGGGATTAATCTTTCTGAAAAACAGATTGCTTTTTAATATTTCTTGGTTATCAAGCTACCTTAGACAGAACTTTGATAATGCAGCCTGTCAGATGACTAATGAATTAATGTGTTTTGCATCTTTGTAATAGTGACAGCATGTTTTGTAATTTTAAACATCTTATTTCAGCCAATATACAATTTTTCTAAGGTTTTTGGAAGCTGAAGGAAATATGTAGGTATTACCATCCCACCTTGTAATTTAGGAATGTTGATAAACACGAGCTCATATCAGAGGGAATCTAAAAGACATTGTAACATACCTGAAGCCTGACTTTTGTTCTTAGTGGAAATATAAACAACAGTGATTCAGTTAAAATAAATCAACCTTAATTACAGTATTTAATATGCAAAGGATGGAAAAAGCTGATAAGTCAGATTGCATATAATAACCTAGACCAATCATTATTGCAACATCCCTTTTAAGATGAAAATCATGGGAGATTGTTAGAAGCTTTGAAAGACCAAAACAGAATTTTTTTAGCTTGTGGTAACAATTATTCTGCACCTGTTAGAGCTGAATAAATATGTGTCAAAGTTCCTTGGATGTGAATATATTTGCATAAGGCCTCTGAAATCTGTTGAATCAATCAATCTGTGGTCACTGTACATTATGAACTGGGTGCACACACACATGTGTAGAGGCACAGTCAAAGTTAGATTACCTGTAAATCTGGAAGTCCCTAAACACTGAATATGTAGCCTCCTTAATTTGTTGTTAACATAGCCTTTCAATGTTTTCCACATGGGAGGAACAAACAACGAAGGAAAACTTTAAAGGAAGCCTCTAGGACTTCCATGGAATGCTGGTAGGAAAAAAAAAAAAA